>JAOXJP010122271.1:0-27806 GCA_025762735.1 Platanus orientalis | reverse complement strand
CACCATCATCTCCCCTTTACTCCTTCCAATCACTACCACCTTCGCTAGACGTATTGCCACCACCATCAAAAGAGTATGAAGGAATAAGGAAAGGAATACAAGAGGCCTCTTCACCAACAAGCTTCCCCTAAATAGGAGTCATTTGGGAGGACAAAAATGAAACATCCTTAAAATATATCACATTCATAGATATCAACTATTTCTAGGTCAAAGGGTGATAACACTTACACCCCTTTTATTAGAAACATACCCTAACAAAATGCACCGAAGGACTTTGGTGTCTAGTTTGGACCTTTTAAGACTTTAGAATGTGAACAAAACGAACATAGCCAAAGACTTTTGGAGAAATGGAGAACATGGTAGAGCTAATGGAAAGAATCCGAAGAGATGATTTTAAGTCAAGCACATGGGAAGACATATGATTTATGAGCTAGGCTGCAGTTTGCAAAGCATCAAATCAAAAAACTTTTTGAGACATGCATGGTACAAAGAAAAACCCTAGTGTTATCTAGGAGATGATGATTTTTCCTTTCAACAACATCATTCTATTCTAGAGTGTTAGGACATGTGGTTTGGTGAAGGATATCATACTGAGAAAGATAGGATGAAAAACCACTCGATAAGTATTCACCACCATAATCAAAACAAAACAACAACAAAAATTATCTTCATTTTGAATTCGTTTTCAAACATCTTATGAAGGGATTAGAAGACAAGAAGTAACACTTGGATTTCAACAAATAGATCTATGTAGCTCGAGAGTAATCATCAATGAAGGTAACAAAGTATTTGAAGCCAAATTTGGACACAACAAGAGTTGGGCCCCATGCATCAAAATGAACAACCAGAAAAAGGTAGTACTGCGACTAGAATTGACAAGATAAAGGACTCAACAATGTTTGGCATACTCACACGTCTCACAATGAAGATTTGAAACAAGCAAGGAAATGAACACAGTAGGAAAAACTCTTTTAGAATAGGAAAAGAATGATGGTTGAATCTACAATGCCATTGATATCGCTAGGCTCACTTGGCAACAATAGAATCACTAGCTAATGATGGTAACTGTTAGACTGTTGCAGTAATATGTAGAGATATGTCAAGAATATAAAGTCCCTGAACCTCATGGCCTCTACCAATTACCTTCTTCGTCTCCAAATCCTAAAAGACACAATGGGATGGGAATAAAGTAATAATACAATTCAAGGTCTTAGTAGGAAAACTCACAAATAACAAATTCAAGGGAAATTTTGAAACATGGAGAAAGTAAGAAAAAGGCATAAAAGAAGTAGCAAAAATGGAACTTTTGCTCGCAACCAAAGAGAAAAACCCATCTACCACTTGTACTTTGTCTTCTCCTAAAGCATACACAATACAAAGAACTAGGAAGATGCACCAATAATATAATCTCCATATACGAATTTATGTTTTCATAAGGAAGCCAACTATAGAAGACCTAGTATCGCTTAGAGAAAGCTCCAAGAGCTTGTGACAAGCTTAGTGTTGTCATCATAATAAAAGAGAGATTTACGATGGTGCCTACCTTGATTGAATTCTATACAAGTATCAAATCAAACCTCGCGGCTATTTAATCTCTTTTTGATCCTCAATATAGGAGATGAACCCATGAGTGGCCCTTTCTAATCAAATTGCACAGATCAAATATACCTTCTTAGAGTAGATCAACCTGTTGAAAAGAGAGAGAGAGAGAGAGAGAGATAGAGAGTGGGACCCCATATCATGACTTCTCATTGCATACCCTAATCCACTACCGTTGATGCTCGGTCCCATGCTATCGTAAGAAGACCCGAAAGTTAGATGAAACTCTCCCCTAGAATCTATGCTAAGAAATTTTAGGGTTGTATCAAATTGATTTGGAAAGAAAATCCTTGAAGCAAGAGAACATTGTGATTGAAGAAACATCAGGAAGAGCTGGTGAACTTAGAAGCTAAGAAAAAAGAGAAGGAACAACTAAACAAAGAGATTCAAGAATTGATGCATCTCTCATCCATACCATTAGAATATACCATTTATTCAAGGCTTTGGGTGAAAAATTTGACGTATATCGCTTTTGTTCTGAGATTCAAATATACTTCCCTGCTCTAGCTTTTTAGTTTTTGATATAAAATAAGGAGTCCAAAATTGTGTCAGGATATGAGTCATGGGTGTACAAAGACCTGCTAAAATCCAAAATCCTAAGAGTTCCAAGCATATTTTAGAGTATCCTTGACTATGAAAGGAAGTTATTACCTTCGGGTGCATGATCTGCCATGAACAATGAGGCTTCCAGTCCAAAAGGCTAACGCAAAATGCTAGATTAATATATCATAAGACTTGCTAACAAGGAGTATATTCAAAGGTCAATAACAAAGGCCACAACCAATAGGAAAAGGCCTGTCTTTTTCTCTGTTCTTTCTTTTCTTCTTGTGAATCTAAGTAGGTTGGGTCAAGTAACAAAATGTTGTATTTTCCAATACATCATTATGGATTGGATTAGACTTTTTAGTGGACATCCTTAATTCTCTCATCTCTTGAACCTATTTGGTATTTCCCGTATCAAAAAAGCAAAGAAAATAAGAATATTTGCCATGCCCCTATCCTTTAAAGCATAACTTTTGGAGTTTTTGGAATAACGTCGAGGCGGCAACATGAATTTTCCATGTAATCTGGACTTCATTTTCTCAATAATCTAAGCATTAACTATGACAAAAGTCTCCATAGAGACTCCATCTCTTCTCGAGAGGTATTTGGATGGCTATAAGCTGGATGCCTTTTTGAGTTAGCATGTGAACCTACTCGCAAGTTCACATGCTAACTCAGACAATTCTTTAAATTAGGTTCATATGCAATAAAGGAATTAGGGATATTACAAAATTAATAAACAATCAAATACCTAATTGTAATGTAATGAGTTATTTTGGGGAAAGGGAAAAAAATTAGGCTTAAGATTAGGCCAAAATATTATAAGAGAAAATTTTCCGAAGTGCCTAACTTAGGCCAAGATTAAGGGAAGCAACCTGGATTACCCTAGAAAATGTATGAATAAATAAAAATGAATCTAATGACGTATTTTTTCAATCATAAAATTTTAGAGAAGGTAGTTCAGGCCAAGAATAAGGAAACTCAGGTCCAAGCCTTATGCCAAATATGGCAAAAGTCCCTAAAATTTGGGGTTCGAAAAGAAAACCAAAATTGGAGAAACAGTACTTAAATCTGATGCAATAGGCCTCTTTGGTGATGTTGAGATGGATTGCAGTCACTTTCAAGGTCGCAAGGTTCAGTTTCGGGATTTTCAAAATTTAAAAAAAATAAAATAAAATTTGCCTCCTACGAAGCAGTGTCGCCAACTTCTACAAACCCAACCTTGAGTTTTTAAATCAAAGTAGTTTTTTGGGGTGGGGTCCACCCCTTAGGATCGCCTAGGGGTCTGCTACACCCTGGGAGAAGTCAAACTTCCAAAGACAGAGCCGTTAGCTTCTGGTAGCAAATCTCATGGAGGGGCTCAAAATCCCCTGTTTCACACCTGGGGTGATAAGATCCTTCTAAAACTAATTTATTTGTGAATGAAATCTCTTCCTTTTGCTTCTAATAGGATCGTACATGAGTGTGAGCTTCTAGCAATCTCAACTCAGCCAAAGGAATGGTTGTTTGTAGTTGCTAAGCAAGTTTCCAAAAATCAGTTACAGGCATAGTCACGTCTGGCTCAAAAGTAATCCATGAGAAGATTGATCTTAACGTTGAGTTTTCGGCAGGCTAGGGGTATCACAAGCATCGTCCAAGAGTGGTAAAACTTCCAGAAGTGCCAACTCATCCAAAGGATTATCCAGGAGGAGCCACGATGTGATCTCCTACAATCACTCCAACAATTGGATGCACACCCGGGAGGCACAGCCTGAAACCTCTTCTAATAAGCCTGCTAAAGGAGAAGAAGGAGGGATCGTTCAACACTTAGGAAGGTCTTGGGGGTGAAACTTTGATCAAAACTCTGATGTCTTGTTGATGGAGATCGGTTTCCTAGGATCACCTTTGTTTCAGCACTTCAAACCTGTAGAAAAATAAAAGAAAGTGAAAGAAAAGAACAAGGCAGAAGACCTTTAACCCAAAGGGAAGGAGGGGCCTCCACCACTAGCATTAAACTAGGTGGAGCCCAGAGCCATTCCAGGGTTTTGAAGGTCTTCAGCCTGCACAAAAGAGGAAGAAGGGGCCATGAATCAAAACATGAGAAATTTTTCAAATCTTATTGCATATCCTTTTTGGCTAGTCATGGGCTCTATAAATAGAGTTCCACGGCTAGGTTTTTACAAGAAATGGAAACTGGACTCTAATACCCCCCCCCCTCCATTATTCCCTCATGACACAAATACCCTCAAACTACATAACAAAAATACCCCTAAGTAACACCTACAGACTAAAATACCCTCAAAAACCTGTATTCCCCCTTTACAAGACACACAATTAACAGAAAAAATATAAAATAGCAACTAGAGTAGCTGTGAACAAGATCCAACATCATCTCAGCCATGATGTCATCATCAAACCTGATATACAAACCATCACAATATCCACCAGAAATCAAAATAATCATGCACAGAACCCTTTTTAGCAAGAAAGCGAACTCATAATTTTGAAAAACAGCCCTGGACGGAAATACTGGGTTGAAAAAACCTTCATAGCAGCTTCAATTCTCCACCAATAGCATTAAATTTTTGTTTCTAAATGTCTCTAATTACATTATATACTGAAATCGACCTAGAAACCTCAACAAAAACACCTTCTCTGATCAGATCATTAAGTTATACAAAATCTGGTTTTTTGATTCTGTGAAAGAAAGAAAAAAAATCCTCAAAAACATTTTCCACTTCTCAAAAACATCTGCAAAATATGCTCAAAAATCAACTTAAATCGTGCATGACCAGGATCTGAGATTTCCAGTCTCAATCATTATTAGCAGCCTCAGAGTTGCTGACATCAGATGCACAGCATGCTGATGTCAGTTGTACAGCATGCTGCCATCAGCCACATTGAATTAGCTCTTTGGTTTCTGGTTCTGCCTTGCTCCGATACCAACTTGTAATTTTTATTAGGGAGATCAGTTTATGTAGATCATACCACTAAGCTTCCACTGAATCTCCCTCCAACAATTTAATTTAAAGCCTGAATACCATAACCCTCAATGCAACCATGGACATCAAGGAGTTCTTTCCCACCATGTCACTTTGCAGCACAACACCACTTCACAAAATACCACTGGTCGTATATCCAATTATTTTTACATTTAAGTAATTCCATGCTATACAAAACCCTGAAAATTAATGTTTGTTCTTCAACAACCAAAAAGGTTGCAGTCATATATTTCTTTCATTTACAAATTGAACCTCTCACACATTCAAAGAAACTAGAGAATACCTTTCAAGACAAGAAAAATATACAGATAAGACAATTAAACAGTATATGCCATCTGAAGTACAAGTATGGAGTAGAGTACCTGGGACTCTGCTATCATGAGAACCATGGGCAAAATCATTGGCTGCATAACCACATTCCGAAGTTCTGCACATAGAGGTGGAAGAACCTGCATGGAATCATAACACAAAAGAACAATACATGATTCACTAGGGCTGCTATTAAGCTCTTGACCATGATGCAATGATAGTAACTAGACAATTTAATAAATTGCTTCATGCAAGACAACATAGACAAATACAGCAAAAACTCAAAATATAGGCATATAGCACAATTCATAAGCAACTAGACATATTACTAGTGATGCAGGATCGTTGGAATTCAGCACTATAAAATAATAGTAAGCTGATTCTACAGCCCACGATTCACAGGGTTTATGTACTAAATTATTCAAGAATGTATAACCCAAGTAGAAATGTATGGAATTGTGCAGTAACATTTATAGAATAGAGAATAAGGGAAGAAGTAATGATAGTAGTAGAAGAAGAAGAACTTAGGCAATCGACCCAGGGTTCAAGGCAATCACACCTTGAGAAGCAATGACACTTCAATGCTACAGAAATTTCAATAATTCATGTTTTTTTTTTTTTTTTTTTGATGAATATAATTCATGTATATCTCCATAACAATCGGCCAACCCTCTTTATATAGAGGTTTACTATCAGTTTTGAGTTAATAGGTAACCCCACAAAGAATAATAGAAGCTCCTATGTGCTGGTCAATTAGTTTCTATATCTTAAAAGATGCTAGTTTATAAAAACTAAAGTAAGAAAACTAATTAGAAACTCTTAGGATTCTTCTACTAATACTTAAAATAAACATAACCCAAATAAAATCAAAAAGATCCTTCTTTTCTACACTGTCGCCATCTAATATATGGACTAAATGAGCTCAAGGTTCAAAATGTTGGTGTCGGTGGAAATATCGGTCCGGCCAAAATAAAACATATATCGGAAATGTTGGAAATATCGAAAAGAAATACTGTAAAAATCGTGGAAACTTAAGAAACATATTCTAATCTAACTACATATGAATAAAGAAACAAATATATTCATTTGGAATGATAGTTTATTTTAGTACACTTGTATTTTAATATTCTTTAAAAATACACATGCATACATTATGGTTGACAAAAAAATTATAATCTAACATGGGAACAAATAGATTATCTTCCTTTTCTTCTTTCTTATCTTCAACTTCTTCTTCTTCCTTTTTACTTTCTTTGAAACTTATTGTTTTTCATATTATTTTTTATCATAACAACACAATGCTGATATTAGGCTATAATGCACTGTGAAAGGGGAATATTCGCTCAACACAACGACACCATGCATCAGGTTGACCAAAAAATAAATTTTTATAATGTACTTAATGTTTCGTGTCGGTCCTGGTAGACATGGACATATGTCGGAAGATATTTAAGATATTTCGAGATATTTGATACCATGAATGAGCTGCCCTCAAGATTCCCATGCCATTGAATGACATAAACCCCATATTACACTTGTATATTGTTATGGCCCATATTAGCACTATAATATTTGGCATCTAAAGAACCCATAGGACTGTCCCAATGTGTCTACCATAACTCCAACTCCTACATGGGCCCCACATCATCATAATATATCAAAATAGGGGCATATTTAGGCCTTCACAAGTATGTCTTCACATGTTGAGTATGATTCCCATCATCTCTCCCTAGCTTGGAAAACTCAACCCAGTCAATGTTGTAGAAATGTACTGCTTGTACAAATCATAGTCAAGAAGTCGGAAATCATCAACAGTAATTCACATATAGTCATAGTTAGGATGGCTCTTCCACTTGACAAGAAACTTTTGGTATCCACCTGAGAATGTAAAAACATCCTAATCATCAAGTGCATCCCCAGTCTCTTCCTTCAAAGGGGTTGTTGTAGGTAAACAAACTACTTGATTATCTCCATGTGACACATCTCACTGACTATGATATAAGATGAGGTCAGTCACAATGAACACGTCACTGATATCTATATCTTCTGACAAGTCAAGAATATAGGCATTTGAATTGATCTTCCAAATAATCTTGAATGGACCAACACTCCTTGAGTGCAACCTTTTGTAGACACCTTTGGGAAAATATTCAGGTCTAACACATATCATTACCACATCACCTTCATTAAACTCAACAAATATCCACTTCAAATCAGCCTATGATTTATAATTTTCATTGCTAATAGCAATCTTATGCCTCACGTCATCATGTATGTTCTTGATGTGATTAGAAAATCTATTTGCATCAACACTTGGACACACTTCAGGAAGTAAAGGAACCAAATCAATTTGCTTCCTAGGCTGTATTCCTATCACAATCTCAAATGGGCTTCTGCCAATAGTCATATTCACAAATATTATAGGAAAATTCAGTTGTAGGTTGTGTAAGATCCCACTGAGTCTCAAACCAGACAATGCAAGAGAAGTCCCAAACTCCAACTTACAACTTCTGTCTATGCATCTATCTGAGGATAAAAGGTTGAAGAAAACTTGAATCATGTATTCAATAACCTCCATAACGTACACAAAAAATAGCTCACAAACTTTACATCTTTGTCTGAGACAACAATCTTAGGCAAACCATGTAATCTCATAACTCGTAAAGTCTTTCACAAACCAAGGACAAAATCCATATCCCACTGAGACTCAGACCAGACAATGCAAGAGATCTCCCAAACTCCAACTTACTACTTCTGTCTATTCATCTATCTAAGGATAAAAGGTTGAAGAAAACTTGAATCGTGTATTCAATAACCTCCATAAGGAATGCAAAAAATAGCTCACAAACTTTACATCTTTGTCTGAGACAACGGTCTTAGGCAAACCATGTAACCTCACAACTTGCAAAGTCTTTGGCAAACCAAGGACAAAATCCACACTAAGGTCTTGCCAAGGCATGGGGAACAGGAAGTGGCATACAAAGTCTTGTATTCTGCTTCCTTCCTTTAGCTAGTTGGCATATACGGCATTGCCTAATAATCTTGCCACATCTTGTTTGAGGCTAGGCCAATAGAATTTATCCTCAACCATAACAGTAGTCTTGTCTCAGCCAAAATGACCTACTACTCCACCTTGGAAAAGGTAATTGTCATGTAATGAGAAGTCCAAATATGAAGATTGTTGTCCTACCAATAATTCAGCATAGAATACACTAAATCGCGACAAAAAGAATAGTCTCTCTTGAGCAAATCAAATCCAACAACTTGGACATTCATAGTAGTGAGCAAATACGCTACCCGACTAAGGGCATCAGCTGCTCTGTTTTCCACTCCCACACTTCATAACAAAGGTATATTCCTACAAAAAAGAAGCCCACTTGGCATGCGCATGCCCCAAATTCTTCTGGGAGTTGATGTACTTAAGCGCCTCATGATCAAAATATAGCACAAAGTCCTTTGATGAAATAATGTCACCAGTATCTTAAAGCTCGCATCACTGAATAGAATTCCTTATCAAAAGTAGAATATCTCTGCTTCGCTTCATGAAACTTCTCACTAAAGTAGGCTAAATGATGTCCTTCTTGACTCAAAGCCACCAATCCCAACATGAGATGCATCACATGCAACCTCAAATACTTTTGTGAAATCTAAAAGTCACAAGACAAGGGCTTCAATTAACCTCTTGATTTCTTCAAATGCTTTGATCGTTGCATTTATCCACTTAAATTGCCCTTTCTTCATGCAATCAATGATAGGAGCCATAAGAGTACTGAAATTGCAAATAAAACGCCTATAAAATGTAGCTAGCCCGAGAAAGGTGTGCACTTCATGTAACGAAGTAGGAGTAGGTCAATCACAAATAGCCTTAACATTGTTAGGATCTGCATTAACACCTTTAGAAGATATGGTAAATCCAAGGAACACTATTTAGAACCATGAAAGAACCCTTTTTCAAGTTTATGTAGAGTTTTTCATGTTGCAAAACCCTCTAACTTCTCGAAGATGAAGTAGGTGATCCTTTTTAGTCTTGTTGTATATCAGGATATCATCAAAGTAAACAAAAAGAAAATATCCAATGAAGGGTTGTAATACCTGGTTCATCACCCTCATGGATGTAATGCATTAGAAAGGTTAAATGGCATAACCAGCCATTCATAAGGCCACCCTTGGTCTTGAAGGTTGTCTTCCATTCATCACCTTTACAAATCTCGATCTAATGATAATCATTGCAAAGATCTATCTCAGAAAAGATAAAAGAACTAGTCATCATATCTAACATGTCATCAAGTCATGGAATAGAAAACTGATACTTGATGGTAATCTTGTTGATGGCTCTTCTATCAACACACATATGCAATGACCCATCCTTCTTAAGCATCAACACATTCTGTTGGATTCATGCGATAAGCTAGTAGATTTGGCAACTGAGATCCTAGCACCAAATCAATTGCATGCTAGATATTCTGCATGGATGGTAGCTCATTTGGAAGCTCCTCTGGGATCAAGTCCAAAAAGTTGGGCAACTTCTTAGCCTCTTGAGGAATATCTAGAAGTGCTTTCACACTTGATTTTTCCACATTCTTCGCCACTACAGCATAGACAACATCAATCTCCTTACTTTCTATCTTGAACTATTTTCTGGTAAGAAGATGAAGATTCTTCTTCTTTTGGTCGGCCTCTATCTTTTGGTTCTGTTTGCAACAACTGTTAAGTTTCTCTCTACTCATAGGCTTTAAAACAACCTTCTTATCAATAAAAGTGAAGATTTAGGTGTTAAAGCCTTCCACAGTGATACACATATCGATCACAAAGCCATGGTCTCCCTAACAATATGTGTGTCACCTTCATAGGGATAACGTCGCACCAAATAGAGTCAACATAATGATGACTTGCAACAGAAACCAAGCATCGCATGCTTACTAGGATAAAAGTATTGTCTATCCAAGCTACCTTGTAAAGAGTTGGGTGTGGCTATGTTGGTAGCTTTAGATGCTCCATTGATGATTCTAAGACTACGTTCATGCTGCTACCTCCATCAATAATTAATTTCTTTGTTTTTCCCCCACAATTAACCAAGGTCTAAAAAATTGTGGTACACCTCCAATCTTCTTTCTCTTGCTTTGGAGAACCAAGAATATGCCGCATAATGGCTGCCAAAGAAGTGTCTTGATCATCATCCTATAAGTCATCATCTTCAAAAGAACCCAAATTATTTGGAACATAGACTTCTTCAATGTCATCATCATGTGGATCAGCTGCATCTTCATGTTGTTCAGTTACAAAATTTAATGACTTCTTTTTTGGGCACTCAAAACCTGTCTCCATAACCATGACACCTAAAACAGTAAGGACCTTGGTCCTTTGCATCTCCACCTTCCGTGGATGCATTCCCTTTAAAACTAGTACTTGAGTTTGGTCTTAAACCATTGGTGTGTTTGTAGCTGTTAAAGGGAAGTGTAGGTCGTAAATTCCTACCCACTTCATTAATCCTCCAAACACTAATCTCCCCAGCTTGGGAAGGAGCTCTCTTGGCAAAAGGTTGTCTCATGCTCTCCTCTAGTTTTAATGCAAATTGAAAAGCTTCATCTACATTGTAGATACAATGTGGTATCATCTAATTCCAAATTTTAGCTTTCAACCTGATTTAAATTGAGAGTTTGATGTGGATCTTCAACTCCTCAACATCTGATTTTTAGCTCTTCAAATTTATGCACGTACTAACAGTCATATTTCCTTGCCGAAGGGCAGTGAACTGATCAAAGAGTTCATCCTGGTAACCACAAGGGAGATACTTTCACTTTAAACAGAGTTTCATCTCCTCCCAGAGAGTGATAGGTATCCTATATTCCTAAGCTCATTCTCTACACCCATCCACCAGACTCTTGTCCAACAATCTTCATAATGGTAAATCGAATCCTCCGTTCATCAATCATATCATACCATTCAAAGGACCTTTCTAGGCTAACAAGCGAATCAAAAAAGGCTTATCAGTCTATCATTCCAATAAAACCAGGCACTTCTACTCTTCTTAGGAATATCACCGGTTGAGTCATAGGAATCATACCTGTCATGTGGTTCTTGTTCCAAGACTTAGGACATCATATGCGTGAGAGGCGGTTGTTGTCTCCCATATGGTCAAATAGCTCTAGGATTATCCCTAGGAGTGAGTGAAGGAACCCTCTCTAGGATGTAACATCATCCTCCACATGTTCCTCGTTCCTTGTTGCAGTAGATGAAACACCATGTGTAACACTTGCTGGATTTTCTGTTGACTGAGGGGCTGCACCTTGTAGCACTTGTATTTTGGCCTCCCACTCATCAACTTAATCTACAATCATGTAGAGAAGCTCATCTCTCTGATGATCAGTCAGTTTCCCTTTGACGTTCCTTCCACTTCTAGTAGCCATAGCACTGATTAGGATCCGATACCAAATTTGATGTAGGATTATTGGTTTTAAGCACTACAGAATAATAGTAGGCTGATTATATAGCCCACGATTCATAGGATTTATGTAGTTGATCATTCAATAATGAAAACCAAAGTAAAAAGATATAGAATTATGCTGTAAAATTTATAAAATATAGAATAGCAAAAAGAAGAAGAAGAACCTAGGCAATCGCACCCACGGCTCAAGGCATTCACACCTTGAGAAGCAATCACACTTCAAAGCTGCAGAAATTACATTAATAATTCATCTATATCTCTATACCAATCAGCCAGCCCTCTTTATATAGAGGTTTATATTCAGTTTTGAGTTATAGTAACCCTACAAAGAAAAATATAAACTCCTATGTCCTAGTCAACTAGTTTCTATATCTTAAAATATGTTAGTTTCTAAAAACTTAAGTACTAAAACTAATTAGAAACTCTTACAATTCTCCTACTAATACTTACTAATAAACATAACCCAAATAAAATCAAAAAGATTCTGCTTTCCAATAAATCATAAAAACAGTCATGCCGTGACATAATCCCCATAATTACCCTTGCACATTGTAACACCTCATATTAACACTTTAACGTGTGGCATCTAAATTCTAAGGAAATCATATGACTGTTCCAACATGCCAATCATAACTTCAACTCCCACGTGGGCCCCACACATTTTTAAGAGAGAGAGAGAGAGAACGAAAAGAATTTATTCAAAAGCAAGAAGAACAAGACAAACAAGGGATCACCAGGCAGGTAATACCCAAAGAAAGACAACAAGAAAATAGAAAAACCAAACAAGCAAACTCAAAAATTACAACTCCTCGCACCAAATGGAATACCATTCGATTTCATCAAAATAAGCCCGCACAGACACCCAATCAAAGATCGATTTAAAATAAAGATCACTAACTCCCCATGACTCCTATACTTCCTCAAAGATCCTGCAATTTAGTTCCTTCCACAAACCCCAACAAATGTCACTTGAAAAGGCACACCAAATAGAGAGGGGGAATCTCATACGATCACTTATCCACTAGCCCATGATCACCTAACTAAAGAGCTTGGAGAAGGTCCAAAAGATTTGAAGATGAGAACGGAAAAAAATTACACACCTTGTTAGCCATTGAACAATGAATAAAGAGATGGCTTACCGATTCCTCCTCCTCCATACAAAGGACGCACCTATCAACATAGGGCCCCACATCAACATAACACTGCCATACCAAAATAGGAGCAGATTTAGGCCTTCTTTGGCATATCTTCACATGTTAAGTATGATTCCCATCAACGAGATAACTACGAATGTTCTATTTCATTTTTTTTTTTTTTTCTTTCCTTTAATTTATGGTAGGCAAGTGGAGAGGTTAGTAGGTGAAGGCAGCATTTAATCCAAGTTTATGGAATAAAAATTTACAAACTTTACCAACGTAGCAAGTTGGCATCTCCACTTTGTTTTTCTTTTCTTTTCTTTCATTTGATTTATCCAACATTCATTATTGTTTCCTGTAAATCATATTTTGATTTCTTTACCCAAAACAAAAATCATTTTTGATTCATTGTAGCTTTGCAAGAAGAGTGTGGTTCCATGATTGGTGTGTCTTAGTCTCTCAGAAGAACTGAAGAAGCTCTTAAACCTCACCACTGGGCAGAATCTATAAGTTTACGGAGCTTGTGGCTGTATCTTATGAAGGAACTCTCTTTTGTTGTGTCTGGAATCTAGGAAAGAGGAGTAAAAATAGGATCCTTGACAATGAGTTTGCTTTGAATTCTTGTGTGACACGAAGGGCTTTTGACCTTCTGATTTTATGCTCCTCTATCCTAAAGTCAAAGTGATTCTCTATATTGACTTCCAGGTAAATTCAAATCTTGTAATTAGAGATGAGTAGAAGCGATATTTTTCTTTGGTTTCCTCCCTTATTGTACGGTTTGTTAGCTTTTTGAGGCTCCCCTAATCCACATGGATGGCCTTTGTGGATGTTTTGTTGGCTTTTCTACGGGGTTACTCCCACCCTGACCCCTAACTCCCCACATAAATATAGTCGCACACAATTTTATTTATTTATAGCAAGTTTTAAACTTATCATTATATTTTCATATATGATGGAAAATGGCCTTTCGGGAAAAAGAATATATAAAAATAACAAATGCATATCATAAATCTATTTTGCATACTTTTTATAATTTATGTAAAACAAGGAAAATGAAGTAATGTTTAACAACACAGATTTGATTACAAATTAATTAATCTATTATTTCAAATGTTTGACAATTGAAAATAATCCAAGCAATGAATTATAACAATGGCTGCTAAAGGGCATGTTATGGATGGGACAAGAAATAGCTCAAACCTTGTACCGCAATACACGGGAGTCAAAATCTTTCCACATATCTGATAATGCCTTTAGAAATTCAGACTTCTGCATATTATCCCTTTCCTGCAAGCATATAAGATTCTTCACATCTGAAATTCTATATCCACCAACCTTTCGTGTTAATTTTCTTTTCACATTTGAGGTGCACTAGGAAGACTCAATCCCAGTGGCAACTACCAAGAAAAAAATAAATAAACAAACAAAAAAAAAAACAAAATGCATACAAGCATGTGGTCCAAGAAGCGAAGAGCACGCAACCTAGTATCATCCCGAAAAAATGGAGAACCTGCAAAGCAAAGAACATTAGTCTGAAACACTGGGACCTATTTAGCAGTTTTTAACTACTGAGACACAAAATTACACTAGCATATAGAGAGCTAAGAATAATATGATATGACTTTATTCTATACTTGAAAACCATATTGCTTGATTGACAATAGCAATCAGAAATATCATAAATGTTTTGACAAATGATGGTCTCAATCAACAATTACATATCCTAGAACATAACAGATCTAGTTTAAAACTGCTACCTACTTTAAGGGTTTGAAATTAAGTATCTGTTAAGTTTGAAAACATTTCTCCAAAATCATACTAAGGCCCATTTTATTATGTTTCAACCGAAACATTACAATTTACAAGGGAACAATTGCCACTGGTCTACGATTTAACTAGACATTTTAAAATTTTAGTTCTAATTTTCCGTTCTTTAATCAAAGAGTCTCAATCCACAAGTATACACCCAAGGATATAACAGATCTACATACTTCATGGGTTTAAAAATGTTTCTGTTTAGTTCAAAAAAAAAATTTCAAAATCATACAAAACCTGTTTCATTATGTTTCACCAAAACATTACAAAACAAAATAAACCATTATTGAAACATTATTGATACATTGTAATAATATTCTGTGATCTTTTATATTGGAAACCCAACAACACAAACACATATATGAATATATTCAGACCAATACATCTTGATATAATTGGCATGTTTGACTGTCAGTGACAAAATCACTGACAGAGTCAACACCCCAATGGTTCCAAAAGACTAATTTAGGATGAAATATAATGTAAAGTACACTTGCAACTTGACATGTTTGATGGCCACTAATGTCTCCACATGAGTCGGTGATTAACAGAGAAATTTCTTTCCATTATTTTTAATGTCATCTTCCCAAAGCATGGTTTGATGCACTTTGAAATACTTATTTTTTTGATTGGTAATGCAAAAACTTTCATTAAAGAACATGAGTGCCTCAATTGAAATTTCACAATGAGTGTCTCAATTAAATCAGCTTAAGTCCTAATATTTCTTTCTATTTTTTGCTGTTCCAGGAGATAAGAATAAGAACATGTAAATATGTTATTTGGGTCTTCCTAAGGCATCCCCTTCAATTAGCTATTGACCCCTAAGTCCCTATGTTAGAACTGTTTCAGGTTCCATTACAAGAAGCATGACCAATAATATCACCGAAGCACACGAACGAAATGAAACAAGTAACTCCCTGGGTAAAATTGTCACAAAGAGGACTTGGAAATTGCCAGTGTACAACCATCAACAACTTAGGAAAAAAAATATTACAAAAGATATTTCAAATCTCACAAGCTGAAATCTATTTACCCGTAAAATCTAAAGCAGTTGGTCTTGAAACTCCATTTACAGCGAGCATTCTTTGCAGGTCAATAGCTAACTCTGGTGGGATGCTTGAAAAAGCCTCATTTGACAAGTAAGTCAAATTATTTATGTACTGTAACAACACAAATCATTAGCACATTATTACTTAAAACAAAGAAATACCAAAGTAAAAAAATATAAATGAACATAAACAGCCAATGCCATTTTCATGGAAAAGAAGCAAGGCCATAAAATAAGGGGCACAGCCATATACAAAGCAAAACTATATGAAAGAACTCATTATCAACTGACACGAGACCAATGACATGAAAATTTAGCAATACTATCACTTGAACTAAAATTCATCATATCAAGTATCAAAATCAACCATAAAGGGAAAAGTAGTGAACAAAAACAATGGCATCCTAATAAGTTTGAAAAATAAAAAGGATATTTTCATCCACAAAAAGGCAATTGGACTCAATATAGTGATCAGACATTGGGAAGCCAACACATGGAATCCCAACTGCTGAATGTTTTAAGTCCAAAAAGGCCAACTATTGTATTGGAAACAAAAACAAAAGAAAAAAATAGGGAAAACAAATTTCAGTTGAATCAGGTCAGTTTGGGGTTAAAGGGGGCGGTTTTTTCATCCAGAATTCCAGATCAGGCCTAGGTTGGCTAAAATCAACCCAACTCAGGTGCAAGTTGGACCTCCCTTTGAAAGGTTAATGGCAAAACTGACTTGACCTATTGACATTGCTATGCCTAGTTCATCTATTAGCATTAGAAAGCTGGTCTAAATCACCATAATGATAAAATAACAACAATATATCTAAGATCACTTTCCTCTTCTTTATAACTGCTACTACCACTACCACCACCACTACTATTATTTTATGTAAGGTAATTATATTGCAAAGAAGAGAAAAACCACCCAAATAATACAAACCTGTTTCGACACAAAGGATATAAGTGAGACAAAGGAGTCAAGTTAATATATATATATATATGAACCAAAAGTCAACCTATGTTAGCAGGAGAATATCTTAATTATAAACAGGCAGCCTAAAAAAATCCAAAAGACAGAAACAAATCAAGCTGAAACATACAGGTACAGCAATTGTATGCAGAACAAGTGGTCTTAGAGAAACTGAGAACTAGAATAATCCTTCTTTAAAGAAGAAAGAATCAAGCTACTGAAGAAAAAAAATTTGCTGTTCCTGTATCTAAAAACAACAGCTATATAAAAGTACTCATAGAATAACGGTGTGAAAAATAAATGCAGATTTACATCAAAAGAATACCATCTTGACATTGTTATGACAGTCCAAAAGAGGCTTGCGTACAACCAAGTGATAGGCAAGGCATCCAAGACTGAACATATCAGAAGAACATCCAGCTGTGGTTGCTTTACTCCGAACCAGTTCAGGAGCAGTGTAATTGAGAGATGGCTGAAGGGGCATCAAAGAATCCTCAACATCATACTCCTGCCCATTTCAATTCCAATCATGAAATCAATAGCTAAATATGACCAATCAATCAGAGATCATATAGATTAATCTAGGTAATACTACTTAATGAGCTTACTTGAATACAGTTTCACTTGAATACCTAAATACGGTTTCATATACTAAACTGTCAATATAGACACATGACAAGCATTATATAACTCATAAACAAGCAATGACATCAACATTCTGTAACATATCAAAAGTCATGAACATAAAGGTAAACATATAACCATATAGGTACTCTGAGGTTCTTAAAAACCTAATGAATAGAAATAAACTAAGGGTAGGATGTTAATCGCACATTATAGCATTCCACATAAGACTTGTTCTGTTTATCAACTATTGTATATTTAGCAGTCCATGTATCAAAAGTTTGATATGCATGATGCACAAAAGAGAAGGATACATCATACAAGATCAAAGACAACCTACAATGGCCTGCCAGAGAAAACGCAGTTTTTTTCTTTATTTCTTTTTGTTTTTTTTCTTTTCTTTTCTTGAATAATGACATGGAAGCATAAACCATAGAAGAGAGCACAAGCTTTTCAATAATCTTAAGTCACTTTACTTTTGTTGGATTTGTAAAGGAAATTTTGGCATTTCACTATCATTTAGGACTTAATTATTTCTACTTGAATAAGGATTACTATAGTAAAGTTGATGCAGGACAAAATCTCTGATACAAAACTGATGCTGGACCAAGGCTCAGATACCAAAATAATGCAGAACCAAGGCGCTGATACCAAACTGATGCAGAACCATGGCTCTAATACCAACTGACATAGAACCAATAACAATAAAAAAAGAAAAGAAAAACAACAAAGAAGAATAGAGAAAAAGAGTACCAATTAGAAATCACAATAGTTGCTTCCTATGCAATCGCAACTAGTGTTCAGGCAATCACACCTTGGGCTGAAGGCAACCACCCTTCCAAGAGCTTTAGCAATGTTTCATTCAATCAATAATCAATAATTAAATCTGAGTTACAAGGGGTACATATAGAGGTTTATATCCTGAACTCCCAAATCTCAATCCATCTGAACTTTCTGAAATAAAAATAAAACTCAATTCCCGTCATATACTGATACCCTTCCCATATTTTGGCCATAATTTTTCCAAATCACGTCAACTTCTCAAGATCATGGACTTATTAGAAAATTAACTGGATAACCTTTCAAATGACATCAAAATCAAACCAAATGGGTAAGCTTTGACATCACAAAAATAAGGCCTAAAGAAAAGTGACAGAAATAGATATTTCACTTTCCTAAAAAATAAATAAAACCTATTCTACCTGGAAATAAATTACAACCCACAGACTAACTAACAATAAACTAACCTAGATTAACCTAAAACTAACAAAATTAAAAATTATTGCCATACAAAATATTGAACCCAAAATACCCCTGAAAAAGCCATCAAAATTGAGTATGGGCTGTTTCTTGTTCCACATCATACTCCTCTATCAACATCTAGTTTTATAGTGATAAAGAATTCACAACAGTGGATTACTTCCAGGACACCCCGTAGCTTGTTTGGGATGAATTTTCTAATGCCGAATCTCTTTCCTTTAATTGACTTTGTTGGCTTGTCTTAAAAAACCTCATATTAAGTTTCTCCGGGTATTTCATCTAGAAGCACATCAAGATAAATAAATAATAGCTCACTTTCTTTGACACATCTTTACAGACAAAAAAAAAATAAACTTTTTTTGGCATATCAAGAGGCCATTCTACAACACAATTATTCACTTCATTCAAAAGAGAAGTGTCAACTTAATCATTCTGCTGCATAAGCTCTTGCAAAACCAACTTATCCAATACATTTGTTTGTTCATGAGACTTCGAGGTTGAATTGGTGGAGGTAGCTTTGGCTCATCAACTATATTGATAATATCTTCTTGTTTCTTCTCTTCTACTGATTGAAGCTTCATTTAATTATCCAAGGGCTGAACTTAAGGTGCAAGTGTCTCCTGTTGTGGGACAATACTCAAACTCAAAGAAATCTTTTCTTGCTTATTATCTTTCAAATTACACCATAGACATAGGCTTTTGCAACTTCACTTAAACTCAATAACATGCACCGCAGCTAAAAATCTGCAATAAATGTGCTTCTTCATCAAAAACAAATCTCTCTCATTTATCTATTGCTTGCATAATATTACCTTATTGTTTTTCACTGGAAAGATTTTTCATTCAGCATTATCAATTTTATTTCCTTTGTTTGAATTGAAAATCAAAATATTTTCCATCATATCCATAACATAATTCATCAACAGGATCTTGTAAGATCTCTTCAACATAACTTGGAGAAATAAATTTATACCAATCAATGATTAGAACTTGAATTTCCTTACCAGAAGGGAAAACAAATGGAGTCCTCATATTTAAAACCATCTTCTAGTATTTGCTCTAATATAGCTGAAGAAGCAAAAAAGATATAAGATCCTTTAGCTTTGTTACCAGATTGATGCAAGACAGAATCTCTTATACCAAACTAATGTAGGACCAAAGCTCTGATACCAAACTGATGTAAAACCTAAAACCAATAACAATAATACTAGCAGAAAAAAAACAAAGAATAATAGGGGGGAAAAAGATACCAACTAGAAATTACATTAGGGTTCAAGGCGATTCACACCTTGGGTTAGAAGCAATCACACATAAATCTGAGTTACAAGGGGTATATGTATAAGTTCATACCCAAAATTTCCAAATCCAAATCTAACTAAACTTTCTATAAAATTCAAATCAAAAAAAAATCAAAAAACTCAATTCCCGTCATGGATTGATACCTTGCCCCTATTTTTCCTATCAATCCAAAAGGAAAAAAGATATGGCGTACGATTCCAACAGCTGTTTGTTGGTCGGTCTGGCTTGAGAGAAATAACACAGTTTTTGATAGCTATGCCGAACCATCCTTTCAAGTTTAGAGGAAGGCCGAGAATCTTCTTCTTTTTTGGGCTAGAAGAATCACATATTGTGACAATGACCACAGGGGTGCTGTTATGAGTGAGTGAGAGTCTACTATAGGCCTGATGTAGTTCTTTGTTCTGTCTCTTTGGGTCTTTGCTCCTTGTGGAATGCCTCATCCCCTGTTGTGAATGTTTTCTTCTCGTTTTTTTCTGTTTTTTAATAATAAAAAAATTCTCTTATCACAAAAAAAAAAAAAAAAAAAGATATTGGACTCGTTAGGAAAGTAACTAGATAACCTTTCAAGTGACACCAAAATTAAGCCAAACAGGTAAGTATTGACGTTCCAAAATAGAACTCAAAAGAAAGTGATGGAAATAGATATTTCAGTTCCCTAAAATATAAATAAAACCTATTCTGCATGGAAATAAATAAATAAATAAAACCAAACTGATTGACAATAAATTAACTTAGATTTTGCCATACAAAAATATTAAACCCAAGATACCCTTAAATGAGCCCATCAAATTTGAGTTAGGCTGTTTCTCGTTCCACATCAGTCTGTTTTTAAATAACTTTATGGACTAAGATTATTCTCATTATAATTACCCATTTGACTTGTTAAATGGCTAGAACGGAAGGCATCCAACCATCATACTCTTGCTTAGTTTTTTTATTATATTTTTTTCATTGAACAAGAGCCTTAGCTTTTTCTATTTTTCTTTTTTTATCAAAGATTTTTCTTGTTTACTAGTATTTTATAGATAAGATTTTCTTGTATCTATTTTGATGGGTAGATTTACTTGTATTTGTTGGATGTTTATCTCCCAACAAGGATATCCTAGCATTTACTTGATGCTTTAAGCTCCCATTCTAAGTAAGAATCACTTGTAAGAAGATTCAAGAAAGAAACATCGATTAACTTCTGTATTTCAAAAATAAATAAATAAATCGATTGACTTTTCATTCTTCTTTCTTTTCTCTTTCTTTTACTCTTTCTCTAGGATCAGTCCCCAGTGGACAACCCTAAATTAGTTCTTTCTATGCTTGATTTTCATCTATCACCCAGTATTATTTTATTTTTTTTAAGTTATCTCCACATGTTGACTATCCCTTTATGAGGTTCAGTCGTCACCACGTTTCGGCACCATAGGGTCTAATTTGAGCTTATGAAGTTGTAAACAGGACCTGCTTCATCATATTCTTTGGACCTTGAAGATCCCATAATTACAATCCTCAATGTGATGAACTTCGGAATGCAAAGAAAAACAAGAGCAATAAAATTAATTCATATAAATTTTGAACCATATTACATAAATATAAGAGCAATAAAATAATTCTCTAAACAAAATTAAGACCACATGCAATGATTAGAATACATTAGTTTGATTGGAAAAGTATCCATAAATCCAATTTTTGTTTCACTTTCAAGATCAAAATCATATATTTTTTCTCATCTAGCCTTTCTAAACAATTAAAAAACAAAATAAAAAAGAAAGGCAAGCTACCTCAAAAAACTCAGCCAAAATTTAATTAATCCATATGCAGGTCCCTAAGCTCAAGTTGAGTCCCAAGTTTGCAACTTAGACAGCATAAGTAAAAGCAGTCAAGTCCAACCTATCTCTTAGATCCTAAATCAACCATCACATTGTACAGACCACTCTAAGCGATACAAAACAAGAAGCAGCCAATATTCAGATTTGATTGGTTTATACATGGGTATTTTGAGAATTTTGTGTTTAACGTTTTTGTATGGTTTTATTTTTTAATTTTGTCAGTTTTAGGCTAATCTAGGTTAGGTTCTTGTTAGTCAGTTTAAGGCTTTTTATTTATTTCCAAATAAACTAGATTTTATTTAATTTTAAATAAAGTTAAAAAACTATTTCCATAACTTTTCTTTAAGCCCTATTTTTCAGAAGGTCAAATCTTACCCGTTTGGGCTGATTTTGGTGTCATTTGAAAGGTTATTCAGTTACCTTTCCAGCGAGACCAAGATCTTGAGAATCCAATGTGATTTGGAAAAGTTATCATCAAAATACTGGTAAGGTATCACTTTGTGACGGGATTTAGTTATTTTGGAGTTTTATTTTTTTAGGAAGTCTAGTTAGAGTGGGATTTAGAAAGCGTGGAATGTAAAGTCTATATATATGCTTGCAGAATTTTATTAATGAAAAATGAATAAAGAATCTCTTTGAAACTTACGACAACCTCTCTTTTCATCAGAAGGGAAAACCCCTTGGTGAGAAGCTTTGGGTTTATGTTTCTACCTTTGTGAGAAGCCAAGATCTGGTGGTTCCATTGGTGAGACACTTTGGAAACCAGGTGATTTCTTCTCTTTATCTATTTCTTTTTTTCTATTATTTTCTTTTACTACAGATTATCTATTAAAGAATCAAACCACAACCTCTTCGTTCTGCATCAATTTGGTATTAGAGCAAATCCAGAAAGAGAGGTTTCAATCCCCTAATTGTTTACCATGAGTTATTGGGATTCAACATCTTTTGAGATATATAAAATTCTACTGAAATTTCATTTCGATGAGTCTATCTGAGCTGAATTATTTAAAGTTACGACTAAAATATCTAACAAATAATGGCATAAAAGGTGTGGTTATAGTTATGATCCAAGAGAGTTCCTTGTTCTTAAAGACAAACAATTTCTTCTCATCAAGAAGTTTTGGGAAATTCAGCAAGAGCGTATGCATCGTACGTTTGTGGCCATTAATGAAAGTCTAACAGCCCTTAAGAAAGAATTTGCAAAGTATCAACATAACCTTGTGGTTAGTGATGAGGTTGGATAGCATGATGACATGATTGTGAATGAACATGATGATTACCCCAAGCAAGATATTGTGGATCCTTATGTTGAACCACCATGGGAGGTGGAGGAGCCCAAAGAGGAACATAAGACTGCAAAAGATGCGGTTTCGAGGTTATCGATGAGATGGAAGATAAGCCAGACAATGAAGTCAATACAAGCCTTTTCGAGAAGCCCGTTACACTTGAGGATACATGTGCTATTACTGTCCCAGATTTAGAAGAGCCAAGAGCTGAATTCAATGCCCAATACTATGCAAAACAATAGCCCTTGACGTCTCCACAAGAGTCAGTGAGCCCTTGTCCTATTATCCTAATGCAATTTCAGATGAAGAACCTGAAGAAACATTTTTAAGCTTTTTCCAAGACAAGCCAATTGCAAGAACAAAGGTCAACATAGAAGATTTGCTTATGGAGAACATGATATCTGACTATGCTGTCAAAGTTACTCAATGTTATTGATCCTTCGTCATTACAATACTCGATGACCAGTTTTTTTATTTTGAACAAAGGGAGAATGATGCGGAACAAGAAGCAACCAATATTCAAATTTGATGGGTTTATACATGGGTATTTTTGGAATTTTGGATTAACATTTTTATATGGTAGTATTTTTTATCTTACCAGTTTTAGGTTAATCTATGTTAGTTTCTCCTTAGTATAAGGTTTTTTATTTAATTCAAAATAGACTATGCTTTATTTAATTTTTTTTTTTAAAAAGTGAAAAAACTATTTCTATCACTTTTCTTTAGGCCCTATTTTGGAAGGTCAAAACTTACCCGTTTGGGTTGATTTTGGTGTCATTTAAAAGGTTATTCAGTAACATTTCAAATTAGACAAAGATTTTGATAATCCAATGTGATTTGGGAAAGTTATGGCCAAAATTCTAGCAGAGTATCACTTTGTGATGGGATTTAGTTATTTTAGAATTACATTTTTTTAAGAAGCCTAATTATAGTGAGATTTGGAAATCTTAGAATGTAAAGTCTATATATATACTTGTAACCCAGAATTTTATTAATGAAGAATGAATAAAGAATCTCTTTGAAAGTGACGACAGCCTCTCTTTTCCTAAGAAGGCAAAACCCCTTGATGAGAAGCCTTGGGTTTATGTTTTTACCTTGGTGAACAGCCAAGATATAGTGATTCCATTGGTGAAAAAGCCTTGGAAACCAGGTGATTTTCTATTTCTCTATTTCTTTGTTCTTTTTGTTTTTTACTTTTACTACAGATTATCTATTAAGGAATCAAATCAGACCTCTATGTCTTGCATCACTAAGTCCATGACCAGAGAAGATCCTAGTGGTTCTATTGCAAAAAAAAAAAAAAAAAAACATATCAAAGGAATGTATGTCTGAAGCGCTAATCAAAATAATAGTAAAAAATACACTTAAAGTCGATCAAAGAGAAGTGATTCTCGTAGGAACAACCCAACTATTAAGAAACAAAAAATCTGAAGTTAGGTGCCTAAAGGGGTGGCTATAGAAAGATTCAAATCTTATGCTCAATCAATTATGAAGGAGTAGTTAGTCAGTAGAGAGAGGAAGCAAGTAGCTTCATAAGAAAATTTAGTCATTGATGATGAAAATGAATATCTTGAGTTGGAACGTAAGGGATTTGGGGAATGTAGAGAAGCAGGACTATTTAAAGAAGATTGGGAGAGGATGGAAAGTGGACTTACTAGTAAACCACAAGACAAAACTCGATCACTATGGGGTAGATTGTTGGGGTAGAAAGCCCTTTAAGTTCTTTCACCAACCAGCTATGAGAAGAGTGGGGCGATCCTAGTGGCTTGGAACCAAAATGTTCTTACGGTTTTGGAAGAAATGGTTGGAAAATTTCTCAGTCTCAATAGGTGTAGAAACATTGAGGACTCATTCAAATGGATCTTCTTGGGGTATATGAGCTGATGGAAGACCCTTTAAGAGAAAGTATGTGGGAAGAGCTGAGAGATGTTGCAATCAAGTGACCTCTGCCTTGGTGTTTAGGTGGTGATTTTAATGTGGTGAGGTATCCAGTGGAGAGAAAATAAAGAAGTAGAACATTGGCCAAAATGAGATGATTCTCCAGCTTCATAAATGACCAATATCTAATTGATCTTCCATTGCTCAGGGCTAAGTTTACTTGGTCAAACAATCAAGAGAATCTGGTGATGAGCAGGCTTTAACAGTTTTTGTTTAACAAGCAATGGGATGACCACTTCAGCCAAGCATGTTAGTTGGCTTTGCCCAAACCAATATCTGATCACAATCCAATCCTTTTGAGGAACAAGAGGTGGCTAGGGGTCTATCTCCTTTCACTTTGAGCTGATGTGGTGAGATTTCAAGGACCTAGTGGGACTCTTTTTCTTTCGAAAGACGGCTGACTATGTTTTTGAAAAAGGCGTAAGGCCTTGAAAGAGGCTATAACAAAGTAAAATAGAGAAGTTTTTGGGCATTTGGAGGTCTTGAAAAACAAATGTCTCTTCAAGATAAGGGAGTTGGATGGCAAAGAAGAGTGAGGAGCTTCAAGCTATAATCATGGTATCAAATGTATCAAGTGTGTGTTTCCCTGTGTTTGTTTCCTGTTTTCCTGTGTTACAATTGGTATCAGAGCCTAATGTCAGGCTAAAACCTTGTGTGGCTGCCTAAGTAAGTTCTGCTAAGTTATTTACTGTTGTCCTGTCTCTCTACCAGAGTACTGTTCCTAACTGGAATAGACCAGTATGCTCTGATCTGATCATGATTAGTATGCTCTGTAGTTGCCGTTCAATCGGATCTTCTACATCAGAAAACGTAACAGAATTACAAGAGTATGCTCTGTAATTGCCGCTCAGTCGGATCTTCTACATCAGAAACAGTAACCCATTTTAACAATGTCTTGTCTTTGTCAAAAACCCCCCTGCTCAGGTGTCTGTGCGACAGATAGGCCTGTGTCCGTCTCCCTAAAGAATGCTAACCTCCATTGGGTGTTAGGGGCGGACACATCAGCTCCGAAAAGTGATAAACCAATTTAGTAGCACTGATGTGTCCAACCCCTGATGCCCAGCGAAGGTTAGCGTTTTTAAGGAAAGCGGATACAATCCTTGACTGTGGTTCTTCCATATGGAAGTCTATGGTTCAAGTCTCATTCCTAGCAGTGCACAGTGGAAAATAGCCTGTTTTGGGTTTTGGTTTCAGGTATGGATTTTTTCTGGTAGGGGCCCGCTTTGTGTGGAGAAGGTGTAATGATGTATGCCGGGGTGGTAAGATAAAAAAAAAAAAAAATGTCTTTGTCTTTGTGTGAACTAGTTGGGTACACCATGGACTTAGGATCGGCTAAGCATTGGTCCGATGTGTGAGAACATCAACAAGTTTGAATTTATAGTGGGAGCCGGGAGGGAGAGAGGACAACTATGTACATCGCAAAACGTATACAAAAATTAAGAACTTGCTACACAAGTTTGGTTGAAAGTTAAAAATTTTTGTATGTGGTGCCATGTTGTGGAGGACCTGATGAACTTTAGAAAAAAAAATTGATAGAATTAAGGAACCTTATTGTAATACATTATATTAATTATCTTTATGAACTTGAACATTGGTCCTACAAGTCCTCCTTTTGGCAATAGTCTGCATCGCTTTGTGAACAAAACGTTACATAAAAGGGTAATAGTTTTACTTACATGTATGAATGTTGTGGGCGCCCATGTGGAGCCATTAAAGTCTCAAAAAATAAGATCTAAGAGAGGTACAATATAAGATGAGAAATTATTGAGTTGGGCCACCATGGGCATGTGAGGCCTTGACCACATCACATGCCTCAACAACTTGCATTTCACAGGTAATGAATGAGAATGAGAATGGTGGGGTAACCCAATCAATCTCCAAACACCACCCGGATACTTATTGGGACCCCTAACTAACTGTTTTGATGTTAGAAGGAAAAAAAGAAGAATTTGCAATAATTGTGCATTAAACTATACTAGGACAATTAATGAAAATCATTGGGTTTTTGTTAATCACATGTATAAAATGAATAGTTAATCGAGCTTATCGGGGGTTTGCGAATCGAACGGTATTGTACGGGACGAAAAACAATTTATCACGTACTCATGATGTAGTCCAGCATGTGGGCATGTTTCAAGATCTCATGGCAAAAAAACATAAGAACCATTATGGGGCAAAATCAAGTGAGAAAGGCTGCAACTGATTGCCATTCATTTAATTTATATACTTAGTTAATGATTAATATAGGAAGTAACTATGATAGGGGTGCTATTGGTTAATTACTAGCCCAAGCCTGGTCTGTGATCGGGCCCAAATTCTTGGCCTGCCTTTGCTCATCTGTTATGGGAAAATGTCATGAATTATATTTTGTAATGGAAACATGAAATCTGGTCATGCAAGGTGGTACCACTTAAAACATTGTATTGGGTATTACAGAAGTTGGCTTGGTCATTTATGATTTGATCTTCACGGGCTTTGGAGGGGAGACAGGTTAGCTTATTTTGGAAAAGAAATCATGGGCTGGCTATCTCGCATGTGGGTGTGTTTCTTCATCACATGGGAGACACTTGGCACCAAAACAGATGAGATCCTGACCGGCTCTAATTGAGCCTGAAATCCTCTACGACTCCCCCCTCTGTGACGCATGAGGGCCGAGGCAGAAGGGGGGAATGAATTCACTTTTGGAGTTGTCACTTCACCCCCCAAAAAGTGAATTGATTCCCCCCTTCTGTCTCGGCTCCCAAG
>JAOXJP010122260.1:0-13823 GCA_025762735.1 Platanus orientalis | reverse complement strand
TTCCGGCAACCTCATCAACTCTCCGGCATGAATTGGAACTCTTAGCTTGGTGGGTACGTTCAAAACCCATCATCTTCCATGTCCACAAGCTACTCTTGAATCAAGACAATCCAAGTCAGGGACTCCTGGATAGATAGCCACATGACAGTACCATAATATGACCACAGGTATCAAAGAACAGATAATCAGTTATTGACTGCTAGATTGGGTATCAGAGATTCTGTTTGACACAAAGAAAGAGTACGGTTTTGTAACCATTGCATCCAATTTAAGGTAAGTTCGTAAATTTCGTAGAGAGTTTCGATTATTGTTCATAAATATTTGTCATTTTGATTTAAAATACATATGTAAGGCATAAATCGAATTTGATTAGATGTTCATTAGGGAAGGAAAATAAAATTGTAAAAGAAAAAAATCAATTATAGTACTTTGTTACATATAAGAAGAATATTATTCTGCTGAGAGACAGCAATTAATCCATTTATATAAATCCCTACTGTTGAATTATATTAATTTTGTTAACATGATTATGGGTGATGGTTTGGCTATTTGAAACGTTGTTAATAAATACCGAAATCTCGCGGTTGCACTGCTAAGTTGGTATGTTAAGCAGTGATACGTAGCTGTGATTTTATGATTTTATGGTTTTGCCTGGTCTCTCCTTCATATTAACATTTGAATATACTTAGCTTTAAGGCATCTAGCTTTCAACCCTTCTTTTTCTTTCTTTTTCTTCTGTTTGTAAGAAAATTATAAAGGAATGGTAGAGAGTTATAACACGTTAATTGTCCTTCAAATAGCATAAAAAGGAAAAAAGAATAAAAAACAACTTTAATTATTCAACATTAATAGTAACAATGAAGTCATCAAAACACACAATAGCATAAGAATTTTTGGTTCTACCATTCATAATCAAGTTCAAAATAATACTATTATAAATCATTAATGCTTGACTGATTAAACAAGAATCTTATGCAACAATCATTATTAATGAACAGAAGTTTTTTTGGGTGTTAGTGAATCAAAATTGGTTTTTAAAGAACCTAAACATGATTACTGCTACGAAAGATTTATTTGGGCCTTGTTTTTTATTGTTTAAATGGTTCAAGTGGGTTTTTATAGTCGGTTCTCAACCAGACGCCAACTCTCCTCCTTTATTTGGCCTTGTTTTTAATTGTGATTCATAATTTTTCTATGATGAATTATTATCTCTATCTTATTTCTAAGAAGGAAATTGAGCTGCAAAATAGGAACATGGGTTCTAATGCACGATGGATGGTCATCTTTTGAGATTCCATACAGTGTGGACATCACTGGCTTTGAGAAAGCAGTATACCTAATTGTCATGCTATCGTGATTAGCTTCGCACAATAGCGGGCGAGTCATTCTATGATCGGCTCAAATTAGAAAGAATTAATCCCATTATATGATTGTTTAAATTACATTCTTCTCTCCCCCTGATTCCTCTACAGCACTAATCCAAATTATGTTTTAATATATCTATTTTCTTTTTATCTTCTTATTTCTTTTGCAATAAATTATATCCTTTTTAAAAAAGAAAAGTATATAAATTCCAAATTAAAAAGAAGAAGAAGAAGAAGATGAAGATGAAGATGGAGAAGGATAGAATTTAGTATTGGGGTTTAGAATTATTAAAAATATAAAATCAAACTGATAAGCACCTCTTTTGCAAAGTTGTTTTTTGCATCGCTGCTTCTTGGTGATTTGCAATCGGGTGATGCAGAAGTGGTCATGCTTTGAGATAAACCTCATGGGTTTATATTGAAAGTTGGTTTTCCTTTATATCTGTTCACAACCATGCCAATTTAATCTCAAATTCCTTCAGATATTAGTGTTGGGATGTCATTTTCTTTGATGGATTGAAAGGACCTTACCTTGTAAACTCCATGACCCAGGTCACACAAGTTGACAACCAGGACTACCTCACAATTGTATCCCTTGTTGACTATAAGCCCATGTCACCATCAGAAGGAATCATATCCTAACCCATACAAAATAATACCTTTAATTACTTTCCCATCCTAGGAAAGAGATCAAAAGACTTTAGAAGATTTCATATAATTAGTTCTTATTTTTGGAACAGATGTGAAAACAACAAAAGGCACCATACCCTCATGCCACTTTTATTTCACCTAGAATCTTTCAGCAAACATGACATTTAGATATGTTATACATAACATACATACATACATATCTTTATTCGGTTGGGATTAGAAAATTTACCTATCTTGTATATTTGATCACATGAAAGAAGTTAATCTTTTTTTTTTTTTTTTTTTTTTTTTTTTTTTTTTTTTTTTTGAGGAATTGATAAATTTATCATAAGAAAGAAAAAAGATCAAGGCCTAGTAGAAGCAGCTGTGATAACTGGCTTGATTTGTTTTGATTAAAATTGACTTATTATATCTTGAAAGCTTGGGTATCTTTCGATTTTTTTTTTTTTATATATGGTAAAATCTTCTGACTAAATTTGATAAATTATATCTTGAAGTCTTGGGTATCTTTGGAGAATATTAAGAAATTTTACCTTTGGGTTAAGATCCAAGTAGGGCTGTCAATGAGCCGAGCTTGAGCCTTGTTTTAAGCTCAGTGAACCAAGCCTGATCTTTGATGTAAGCTCGGTTATTAAGTGAGCCTGAGCCAAGCTTCACTATGCTCAGCTTGCTAAAAGCTCGGCTCGTTTAGGAGCTTGGTTTAGTTAATAATTTAATAATAAAATTATATATAGTAATAATAGTAATGTTTAAATAAAAACACCTTAGGCTAATGAACCATTAGAATATTAGGCTTTTTTTTTTAGGTGAACCGAGCTGAGCCAAACCTGAGCTTACCTTCATGAGCTTGAACCAAGCCTGAGCTCAACTCAAGCTCATCACGAGCCCGAACCGAGCTGGGCAAAGCTCGGCTCGTTGACACCCCTAGATCCAAGTACGGTGCTTGATTCACCAGAAGTTGGTTCAGTGTCCAATGTCACCAGTGGTGATGATGATAACGAAATACACGATGATCGGAAGCATGCACCCAACTATCCTGACCAACCAATCTAATGGCTGTCTTTAATATGCCATCAGGAGCAGCGATGGGCGGCGGATCCTGGTCAGGCTAACCTGCTGGGAAATCCCAAACTGAACAGGTTGAACAGTGAGTCAATAGGCAACTTTAATGTCATTGGTGATGAAATTCATCTAGTTTCTTTGTGATGCATGACAGATTCTTTTCCTTTTTATTTGTTTATCTTTCCTCGTCGTGGAAGCATCAGATGGGTTATGGTTGTAGTCGCTTCTCCTGTCGCATTCTCTTTCATGGTAGGTGTATGCCCTTATCAAGGCTGACTCAGATCTCCAAAGCATTAAAGACTCAATTGGTCTATAACTTCATAGTTTAACTTACTACTTTCTTCGTTTAAAACAAATTGAGTTACATTTTATTCGCTATAGTTCATATTGGATCTTCTAAAATTCAACCGAACCCTTCCCTGGATCGGATTAGGATTTAAGGCTAAGTAAATCAGCACTTAGGTTAGCCCCCAAACCCACCCAACCTGCCTGGATTGCTGGCCCAAATGAGTTACCAAGAGGGTTTAGAAAGAACCTAGCCTTGTCCCCACTAGCTTCTTGTAACTTAGAGGGTTTTCTTCTTTCCTGAGTGGTAGTTCTTTTGGCTCCCTTGACACCACATGTTCTTTCTTTTCTTGCCTGATTTCTTCTTTCTCACATCTCTTACAAAGTTTCTGGTCTTCCCACCTAGGAATGCATCCAGAAAGACTTTTGATCATGAGGGTGCTGCAGCGCCATCCTCACCTTCTAAGTATTCTTTTATTTGCTTTCCTGAGTTTGTCTGCAAAAAAGACAACTTCCTAGCTGCTTTCCTTGCTTCCTGACTATTCTTTTGGTTGCTTACTGGCATAGACTACAACAAACACCGCTACGTAGTGCTAATGCAATCACTTACAAACAAGGCTACGTGGGGCTAATGCAATATCACTTTGAGCCAAAGGCCGTACACAATCTTAAGGTGCAAACTTGCCGGAAGCCTAAGCTTGTCTTGTCGCACCTAATGCATGAATGGCCTGCATCCATAGGGTAGCCTGACACAAATATAGGGTTTCAAAAGTTTACGTGCATGAGATATTCATTCTGGATCTCTTTGCATTATCAATATTAAGTGCAACAACCCAAGTAATACAAGGAAACTAGAATCTACACAATATTTGTTCACTATGCAGAAACGATGCACATGCCCTACTAAAGAATGTTGGATTCTGGTGTGAACCCCAATATCACAAATCACTTGCAAGAGCTGCCGACTTTACCAAATTCATTCACAAAATAAGGGTGGATGGCTAAGCTAACCCCAAGATATAACCAAGCTCAGATTCAATCCTATCTCTTAACGAGGTGCACTCCTCAGAAAGACCATGATACCTTTCATATAAACTAAATACCCTTTATGGCTGGTTGCCTCTCAAAACAAGTAACAAAATTTGTCCAAAATTTTTGAAAATTTTTAGTAAGGTGAACATCATATGTCAAAATCGAGTCACAAAGGCAAAGTTAACACCCCCAACTCAGTGTTTGTTCTCAAGGAAACCACTAATTCCATGGGTCTCTTATAATGGGTCTCAACCACTCAGACACGTGTCCACATTTTGGTAGACATCAATTAGGCATTTCCAATTCACGACTGAACCTTTCCAAGGTGAGTTGATGAGCCTTGTAAGGGCTAACTTGCGTCGCAAGCTTCATTCCGAATATTTTTCACTTATTGGGTCGTTGTCAACTAAACCCAACCCATTCACGACTAAGTTTAGTCATTAATCTAGTTTAGTCCTTATATTAGGCCCAAACAAGCCTTAGTCATGAATCTGACTTGGTCACCGCTTATTAGACCTCAGTCAATGTGATGGTCCAATCGTGGGTCTCTTCTCAATCCAGACTTATCTGTCGAACGAGCCCATCTGACCTCAATCGTGAGCCTGACCTTAGTTCAAACGCTATTCACTTATCCTAATTCAGTCACCAATCCAAGTCAATTACAAATCAGTCTTGTAATGGACCCATCGACCATGAATAACTCAGAATTGGAAAGATCTCATCTAGAACATTAAAAAAGAATCTTACAACCCCTAATGTGACTCTACAAAAATACACATGCACAAAGTGCAAAGTGTGTCTCAAGCTCCCTTGTGCCAAACCCCTTTCTCACACCCATACCTATACCCATGGTCATGCACGTGTGTGCTGGGGGGGGGGGGTTAAGCACTTCACTACGTTGTAGTAACACAAAAAAGGGTGCTCTCCAAAATATACAAGGTGAGGGGAGGTGATAACTTATATTCTAAAAAACTTTTCCTCTCCAACTAATGTGGGACTAAAGCAAATGGAGGAAACAAAACTTTTAAAAAATTAATATAGGGGAAGCTATTAATGGCTTTAAAACCTTCCATTTTCAATAGAGAAAATCTGCTAACAACCATACTAGAAGAATGAAAGCTAGAAAAAAAATCTTCACACAAAATAGGAATCCACTAATTATTGAGCAAGAGTGGGTGTGTAAAACATGCTTGCCCTCAAAATTAAATCTCAAGATCTAAATATATATAGTTCATTTAGACAAATCCAAATTAATAAAAGTGAGTGCTTTACAAAATAAGGATCTACTATGTTGTGTGGAAACCTTAGATTTAGAGTTTTTCTGTAAATAAAAACAAAAACAAAATAGCAAAAACAACAATCACACAAAGTACACAGACTATTTACATGGTTTGGCTTAAAGCCCAATGTCCACCAGCAAAAATGGCTAGAAGAAATTAAAATGTGGCATCACAATTCCTAAGAAACCTATATATAAAGCCATGGGAAGAAAGAAAAAAAACCTATTCAACACGTGGGTCCAGTCACACTTATTTTAGGTCAAAATACGGGTCACTCGTTGTTGGCCTATTAATCAGGTCATACGGGTCTTTCTCTAGATCACACAACTGGGTTGTTCATTGAGTTGAATTGAAGACACTTTCACAACATAATATCTATAGGGATTCCTAAAACCTTTTCTTGTAATTGAAACCTTGGAGTCAAATTTGACCCATGACCCATGACCAATTACCACCTACTAAAATCCGTATCACATAAACTTAGAAAAGGCCAATCCACTAGGGGTTGGTCAAATTTTTCATAGTAATGATAACCAGACTGGGCAACAAATCAACATCAATTCACCTTTTGACTCGATTTGAGCATGACATGTTATGGGGAATCAATGGCAATAGTAGTATACTAAAATGGTTTAATTGGTCTGTTCACATTTTTCCGATGCAACCGATCAAGCCTTGGTTTTTCATAAAACTCAATGAGCAAGGCTACCATCTATTGGATTCTGGCATGAATCCTAGATGTCACAAATCACCTGTTAGACCTTCCAAGTTTATCAACTCATTTGCACAATAATGGTGGATTTTAGGGTATTTAGGTTATGGCTCAACCATCGGGCCTCACATCCTCAAGCTACCTACGTACCCCTTTAAAAGGGAGTCAAGCCAAAGGTAGTTTTACTAGACTAAGCTAAGATAAGGAGGTGTCATTATCAAGCTTCTTGAGGATAGTTGAGGCCTCCCACTTTATGTGCAAGGGGTCATGGCTAATCTAACCTCTAAATATAACTAAGCTCAGACATAGTCCTATCTCTCAACAAGGTGCACTTCCCAAAGAGACCATGATACCTCCTTCCATTCAAATTTATTGCCCTTTATGGTCGGGTAGTTTAAAACAAGTAACAAAAGTTGTCTAAATTTTATGAAAATTTTGGTAGAGTTTACCCTAGGTAAGGTGAACATCATATGTCAAAACCAAGTCATGAAGACAAGACTATCACCTCCAACTCAATGTATATTCTCCAGGGAACCATTATCCCATGGAGGCTTTTGAACCCAGAGATTTAAGTTATTCCCTCATAAAAGAGAAAGTAATCCAAGTTCTTAAGGGCCCTAGGTCCAAATATAGAAAAGAGAAAAATATATAGGTCTTCAGTCATTAGACTGCAATGGCCATCTTGGCCATCTTCCTCTTCCTTTGTTCTTCTTCTTATTCCTCTCTTCCTAATCTAGCTCCCATTTCTCATTAACCCTCTACCTTCTCCAATAAATGGGTTTTAAACCCATTTTGGGTCTTTTATAATGGGTCTCACCTAACCAAACATGTTTCCACAGTCTGGTGGACATCAATTAAGGCTTCCATTTGCAACTGGACGTCTCCAAGGTGAGATGATGGGCCTTGTATGGGTTAGCTTGTGTTGCAAGCTTTGTTTTGGATATTTTGTGCTGTCGAGCCATTGGGAACTAACCCTAGCCCATCTGCAACTGAGTTTAGTCTCAAATCCTATTCAATCGCGATACTAAGCCCTAATGGGCCTTCGTCACGAATCTAATTCAATTGTCACTTACTGGGCCTCAATTGCCAAGTTGGTCTAGTCGCAAGTCCTTTCTCAATCTAGACCTTTCAATCATGAACCAGCCTATCCTACCTCAGTCATGAGCTTGACCCTTGTTTAGTCGTTGTTCACCTGTCCTAAGTTCAATCGTTGACCTAAGTCAGTCATGAACTAGTTCCGTAACGGACCCATCAACTACAACTAACCTAGATTTGGTGAGACATCATCTAGAATGTTAAAAATAAATCTTGTGACCCCTAATATGACTCTGTAATGATGTGCACGTGCAAAGTGTAAAGTACTCCTCAAACACCCTTATGCCTAAAACCTTGCCCGCACCCGTACTTATACTCGTGTATGTACGTGTTCACATATGCGTATGGCCGAGGTGCTCTCGCTACACCACATAAACACAGGAGAGAGCTCTTTCCAAAATACACAAGGTGAGGGGAGGTGATAACTTATATTCTCAAAAACTTTTCCTTCCTAGCCAATGTGGGCTTAAAGAAAAAAATTTATCAAAATTTTGAAAATACAAGTTGAAAATGAAAGAAAAAACATGGCATCCATAAATCATTAAAGATCATTTTTTTCATTAATCCCCCACTTGTTTTTAAAATTTTTGAAAACAGATTTCATGGGAAATGAGCGAGGACTCTTGAGCATCAGTGCATGGTAGATGACCCTAAAACCAACACCTTATGTAACAGATTGTTGACTATTTGGAGTCAGTGGATTACACTGGAACTAATATCTCTTGTAACAAACACAGCTTGTTATACGCCCAGTCCTCTAGAAAGGGGTTACTCATCTCAGAGCTCAGCACTTTAAGGTTTATGATTATCTCAATTTACTGAAGGGCTTTAGACATAACCTGAAGCTCATAGAAAATGACCAGCTTCCAGCCTTATAAAGGTATGTCTCATATTTAGCATCAAAGTACTAGACTTCAAGGTATAAGGACCTCTTTCAAGAACCGTTAAGAGTGTATTTTAGCTTTAGTAGGGTATATTTCAACCCATCCAGAGCATATTTCAAGTAAATTAGAGTACGTTTCAACTCCACTAGAGTATGCTTCAGCTCAATCTAGGTTTCATTTCAACCCAACCCAAGTCTTCATAAACTAATTAAGAAAACCATACTACAGTCCCAAATTGGCATCAAAATCATTTTTCAACCTCCCATCCAACACCCCAAATTGCAAGTTTAAAGCACTACTCCACAAGATTCCCCATCTGTCAGAGTATACTCATCCATAGAATCATCACATGTGGGATTGTCATAGGAACATACTATAGTCATAGTAATGACTCGTTTATCTGTTGATCCTTTTGATAGCTCAAGTTGGTTTTTCATTAAACCTAAGTCAACTAAGTTAGGTGTCCACCGGCACCACCTTCTGGTATATCTGATCCCCTAGACTTATTAAAGATAAAATACCCCCAAGGGATTTTCACATAACAGGTTAACCATCCAAGATGGCACTAAACTTCAAATAGTTGTCAACGTATCATGTAGCAACCCCTCTAACATGCATGTCTTCAGGCGTGACCTAGATTACCAATCATGTGATTCACTGATATATCTATCATTTAAGTGCCTCCACATAGATTTCTAAAGCAATTATCCTTTAGGTGTTTAAACCTAGATAACCATTCATAAAACATGACATTGTTATACATTAGAATATAATTTAAACATCTTGAATGATCAATGCCCAATGTCACCATTCTTCACCACTTCTCACTAAAACATGATTTATGGATCCTATTTTCAAGGAATAAACCACACTATTGCTTCTAGATTTCATGGAAATTTTCTTTTATCCTAGTAACTATAGATTTGAACTAACCAAATCCCCACAACAAGCAACTTCATTGTGTTCCTAAATAGTAGTAGATCCATCCCAAATAGACTTCATTTCTCATCGTATCCTAGATGCATTTGAACTAAACTTTGAAAATTTAATGTCATGCACATGTTAATCTCATGTATCTACTCCACAGACCTTTTACAAGGGAATCTTAAGACTCACATAGCCTATGGCTCACTAATGGTATTTCATAAAAGTATACAAATATTGAGACTCCATCAGCCATGTGCTAAAATTCAATATCAATTTTCTACTAACATCATGGGTTCAACTGTTAAGACATACTCGATCATGTCGAGCTTTTTCTGAGAGCCTTCAAAACATAATCTAGTTTCTATACAACTATCCCTTTTATCCCTATAGATAGTATTTATGGAAACCCTAGTCTTTTCATGTCAATCCTTGACCAATAGACCCTTCATGTTTTAAACACTGCACCACATGCAACTTTCATAAGTCCTTTCAGATAAACATGGCTTCACTTAGATCCAAATCCATTGCCAATGAGAGTATCACATCATATCACACCAATGGTGTCCTTCCAGATTGACTCATGATACCTTTTCATTAGTTTAGGCATGACACTCTTCTGACTACCACATGTGATGTCTTTCTCTTGCTAACCATATAGGAAAGCTTTTCATTTCATCTGAGTTAATAAATAGGATTCCTTATGCAATTAAATAGACCATCTTAATGGATTTTACTATATTTATGGCAGATGTCATATAGCTAAGCTCATTTATCCAATAAATAACAATACGACAACAACAACTAATCAATCAACAGAGAATACATTTCTCTATCACACCATCAAGACCTAGTTTCTTTTGAAATCTCACTTCCACCTAATTGGTTTATGCCCTTTAAGGAAGATCCACCACACTCTCTCAAGAGTGTTATTCAACATCTACCATTACAATCCAAAGGATTACATCAATCATAACTACACAACGGTATACTACCACGGAGTCTTATAGTAAACACTAGACCTCCTTTGGCTAAAACCAAGCACCTTTGGCAATATTCACATTTGCATTCATCTAAGGTTGTAAGTTTTCACAAACTTTAGACATACTGGTGTTGCTTGATACAGGCCTCCTTACCCCCACTATTTCCAAGATCTTTATAAGAAAAATTGATTTCATTAAATCTAGTACATGGCCTCAACAGGTCCTTAGGTGTAGATATTCCTAGAATAAAAATCTATACAAGATTTATGGCCCAATATCCAATTAAACACTCAATCAGTTCCTCTTAATCCAACTCTAGAAGCCTACCCTTTTATCATAACCTACATAAGGATTTCCTCATTTCCACATTGAATATGGAGCTTTCTAGAACAAAGGAACACAAGACATACTTCCATGTAAAATGGATCATTTTGAACTCTTCATGTTGACTATCATGTCTTGATGCGGATTACCATTTAATTACAACTCCCAAGGAGTATCAAGTATTGAAATCAAATCACATCTGTCCCAGATAGAACATACTAGTTCAAAATCTTATGCTCACTCTTAGATCCAAAGACGACGTTTTTAGAGCCTTTGAAGTGTCAAACTTTTAATTGTTCTCTAGTTAAGAAATAATATCTTTTTAGCCATGTACATATTATCGTGTCCCAAGTCAATACCACAAAACGTGTACATATTGAACACTTCAAATCCCCAATCAATGAACACATAATGACGGGTCAATTTCATTAGACTTGAGTCCTAATATATTCATTCATCACTCAAAGAGCATCCAAGACAGGCAAACTTCTAATGTCAAAACATCTATGACCTCCTGTAGAAGTATAAACCTCCTAAAAATCATTATAACTCAAAAAAAAAGCCTAATCTAGGGCCTAAAGATAATCTTTACACCCTCATTAGCTTGTAGGAACTAAATAGAACTAAACATATTCTTAACATATGAATATTTATACTCCCACTAGTAGTTTTTATTAATCGATGTCACCTCTTACAACGTTGATCCCAGATCAACTATTGCAATCACCTCGTCTTACTCAATGTGCCTTAACTCGCATTGTTGTACTTATCAAGATGATCGGCGCTAGCGATTCTAACTGGCTTTACACTACATTGACCATACTACCTCATAAGATGTTTTTATTCCATTTTCATTTATTTTGCATTTCCAACTAATGAGACAAGTTATGGTTGGACTTTCCTTCTCAAGGAGGGCCTTCACAAGGCTCTAACACGTAAATACATCTACCAAGAATTCCATATATAACACACATTCAAGTCCTCTAATTTGCCTTATCACCATGCATCATATCCACTACTAACCAAACATTAGGCATCCTTGGTTCACTACATTGGGGCTTTCAACTGAGTACACTATTTTTTGACAATTTCAAATATCCTCCCAAATTTATTTCCTTTGAAACTTTTACTTGGTTCCAATGACACACTTAAGTCATCCTTGCCCTAAACCTACCACCCTTTTGTGGCTCAAAACATGTTAACCATGCTCACCAAACATAATTGCATATGTCAAATATTTCAACTTCTCTGAGCATAGAGATCTTCCTCTTCTGCTATATGCAAAAATTTCCTAGTTGCAAAAGAATTTCATTTTCCAAATTATAGAAAAAATAGTTCATTCACAAATCATGCATCAGTTGTAGAGACATTTCAATCGCAAAATGCTTTAAGTCGTAAAAATGGGTCAAATTGCATTCTTAGTCATGAAACCCTTTCATTATTGGTGACATCTAGTCATGATTATAAATCCATTCATGAAAACGACAAATTTACAAATTTTCATTTGTGAATATGGTTTAATCGCGAAACTCCCTCATTCACGAATAACATTTCAATCACAAAAGTCACTTATTTACGGAAGCATTTCATTTATGAAAATTTAACTCATTCGTGAATTACTAATTTAATTTGCAAGTCAATGTCCCTTTAATAGATTTTACTTTTATGCCATTTTCAACACAAGAGTGGACATATTCTCAAACTATTTGATTCTGGCATGAACCCTAATGTCACAAATCACATGTTAGAGTTACCAAGTTCATCAACTCATTTACATAATAAGGGTGGATTTTATGGTCTTTAGGTTAGGATTGAGCCATGGGGCTTCACATCATTAAATTGCCTACATACCCCTTTTGAAAGGGAATCAAGTTTGACATAATTTTATCATATTAATTCGAGACAATGAGGTTTTGTAATCATGTTTTTTGAGGATAGTTGAGGCCTCCCACATTATGTGTAAGGGACCATAGCCAAGCTTACCTTGGGATACAACCAAGCTCAGACCCAATCTTGTCTCTCAACAAAGCGCACTCCCTAGAGAGACCTTAATACCTCCCATACAAACTTATTTCCCTTTTATGGATAGTTGATTCAAAACAAGTAACAAAACTTGTCCAAATTTTATGAAAATTTTGACAAAGTGTCCCCTAGGCAAGGTGAACATTATATGTCAAAATAGAGTCATGAAGACAATGTTATCACCTCTAACTTAGTGTTTGTTCTCTAAGGAACCACTGATCCCATAGAGGATTTTGAGTTCAATTTGCTCCCTCCTACAAGGGTAGCCAATATAAGTGCTTAAGGACCTTAGGTCCATAAATAGAAAATATAAAGATAAAGAGAGATATCTAGATCTTCAATCACCAGACTGCCATGGCCCTCTTAGCCTTCTTCCTTTTTCCCTCTTCTTCTTCTTCTTCCTTTCTTCTTTTTCTACCTCCCCTTTCTCGTACACCTACTTAGACATATGTCCACATTATGATGTACATCAATCAAAGTTTCCATCTGTTATTGGGCCTTTCCAATGTGAAATAACTGGCCTTGTACGTGTTAGCCTACGTCATAAGCTTCGTTCTAGATATTTTGTGAATTCGAGGCCATTAGTGACTAAGCCTAGTCCATCTCATTCGTGCTGAGTTCAATCACAGATCCTATTCAATCGTAATACCAAGCCATAATGGGCCTTGGTCATGAATCTGACTTAGTTGCCACTTACTGGGCCTATGTCGTCAAGATGGTCCAATCACATGTCTCTTCTAGGTCTGAACTTTTCAATAACAAACCAACCTATCTTTCCTCAATTGCGAGTCTGACCCTTGTTCATTTGCAGTTCACCTATCCCAGGTTCAGTCATGGATTAGTTCCATAATGGACCCATCAACCGTGACTAACCCGGATTTGGTGAGACATCATTTAGAATATCAAAAGGAATCTCGCAACCCCTAGATGATGTGTGTTGTGTATTTTAAATATTATAGTAGGGTAATATAGGAACAAAAAGTTATATGAAAAGTATTGTGTTTTATGTGGTTTTGTCTTTTTATGGGTATGTGGATTTGTATGTGGGAAAAGTTTAGTCCCACATTGGAAATAAAGGAAAATTGAAAGAGGTTTATAAGTTATGCCTATCCCCGTAGCATTTAAAGATAAGCAAATGAGAAGCTCATGTACGCACGAGGTGGACCAACTTGGGTACACCAAACCAAAAAAGGGTAGTGCAAGTG
>JAOXJP010122249.1:0-13823 GCA_025762735.1 Platanus orientalis | reverse complement strand
GAGAGAGAGAGAGAGAGAACCATAACAAAAAACTCCACCAAGAGACAACAACAAAGCTAGCAAGATAATGAGCTTCATAGAGAACTACGATAGGACCAAACTGTCCGAGCCCTCTCTAGATGGTCCTCACCAAAGAAAAAATACAAACCCCAATCTTACTAAATAACCACCCAAGGGTTAACCCCAAAACCTACAAGAACAGTATGTCATCTCAACCAAGCACCATGGAGCAAAACCCAACTATAGAAATAATTAACAGCATTGTCAATAGGCACAGGCACTGCAAACTAATATAATCCCTCAAATACACCTTCTACATTCACCAACAAATGGCATCATCAGTGGCATTTCTTGGAGTATGTATTAGGTTGATATAGATACGAGGATAGGCACTGCAGACCAGTACAAATACACCTTCAACATTCAACCAACAAATGGAATCTTCCTTGGCATTTCTTGGAGTATGTATTACGTTGATTTTGATATGAGGATCTACTAATATTCAGCTACAGAAAAATGGAGGAGATGGATAAAGGTGCGTATTGAGTCAGGTGTCTTTGTGAAGGTAAATGGAAGTCCAACTGGGTACTTTTCGAGTTTGAAAGGCTTGAGAAAAGAGGTTCCGCTACCCCATACCTCTTCATTATGGTGATGAACGTAAGTTGAATGATTATGAAAGTGGGAAACAGTTTCCTAGAAGGATTTGACGTGGCAAAAGTCGGCCTAAAAAAACTCCCATCTCCAATTCGCAAAGGATTATTGATGTGATTCAAATTCCCACTTCAAGAATAAACCTTGTTCCAGCTCTCTGGCAGAATTAGGTACAGCTTTCTCTTTAAACCTTTCTTGCACTTAATTTGCTTCACATTCACAGTGAAATTCATTTACCCTTAACCCTAACTCCTAAGCTTGTTTCTTCAGTAGTTTAAAAAACACCTTAACCTAACCTGCCAAGCCCTAAACCTATTCCCAAGTCAACTTAAAACAGCATCTACAAAGCCCTCTAATCATACTTTGTTAGCCTCAAACGTTTGCAGCAACTAAGCTGATGTAGGATGCAATAGGATGCACACATGTAGAGATCAAAGGTCAATGTACTCAAAGTAATAAGTAGGCATAACCAGGATTCCTACCCTCTTTTCATGATAACTTCCAAGTATCAAATAGGTACTCAGTTAGGGTTCAACCAGTCATACACACCCACAGTTATAGACCCATAAAGTATTCAAACAGAGTTTAATCAACAACACATGCTGTACCCCACATCAGAATTGAAAAATCAGCATCAATGAACCATGAAAGAATCTTTAGAACAGAGATAATATAATCCAGCAGTAACAAAACTGGTAGAATAACAATAACAGAGTCTAAAGATGACCAACAGCAATAAAGGTATAAAAAAATAATAATAGTTATGGTTCAGAATAGCAAGCAGCAATTTGTAGGTTATCAAAATAGTCCATCCAAAGGTTTAGTTGCAAAAGTATAAGGGATTCAAGTGCTGGCCGCAGGGTTTAATAAAGAAATAGGCTCAGGCATGTTTCTTTGTAACCACAGGGTATGGAATTCCAAGAAAAGGGCCCACAGCAGTAATCTTGAATGATTGGACTGTAGGGTTTTTAAATAAAAAGATGACTAAGGTCTGTTCATGTAGCCGCAGGTTAGGGCTATGGAACCCCCAAAACCCAGAAACTCAATCTGCTGTATGCTTTTTATATGAAACCAGAAAATTCTGGAGTTAAAAGAAACCTACAGTTCATATTTGGGACTTCAAAATTTGCTGTAATCAAAAGGACAGCAGGGCTTAGGGGTTTAAAGCTTAGGGAAATTCTAAAATCAAGAAAACAACAATGGAAGGCAAGAACAAAGCCCAGAAAATTATGGGAAAGCGAAAACACCAGGGTTTTAGCAAGTAGGGCTTGATTCTTGAAGGTTTTCAAGTTGGGGTTTTAAAAAATCAAGATTCAGCCTTATTAATCACCAAACACCAGTAGAATATAGAAGAGGAAGAAAATAATAGATAATACCTGGTTTTAGTGGCTTCTCACCAAAGAATCCAAGGGGCTTGGCTTCCTACCAAGAAAGTAACCCAAAACACTAGATTCTCACCTAGGTCTCTAATCTCTGGAATGGGGAAGAAGAAGCTGCAATCGTGCACTTCAAAAAAGTCTCTTATTCAATCGTCATTAAACAAAACAATGTCTCATACCTCCCTTTACAAGTGACACCCTACTATGCTTATACAAGTATTACTCAAAAACACCCTAAAACAAAAACATAATGACTCCTATGTCCCATGTAGCTAATTACAGAACAATGCAAAAACAACAATAAAAGCTCCAATAGCAATCTAAAAAGTTCCAAGTGATGTCCAGTAAGTGTCCTCCAGGGCCGCCCACATGAACTGACGTGCAGGCCCCACAAGGACTCTAGCTAGTCGAACCATAGTGATAAAGGGGTGACCCTCATCCTCCGCTGGTACACTCTAGAAGATGTAGCGGTGATGTCTGCATCAACTCCCCGCGACTAGAAAGAATTCACCTTTGGCGAAATAAAACTACAGTATCGGTCCAAAAGGTTTGGATCCAATCACTATAGGTCCTTCTGCGTCATCCATGTGCAATCTGTCTTGGCTGATCTTTCTACTTAACAACGTACTTCTAGTAGCCACTTTGTCTCGTGGAAACTGTCTACTCATATAGGATACCCTCGATCACCTCTTTTCTATAAGCTAATAATGGAGGTGGATGTATAGGCTGAGGAAACTGGGGATGGAAACTGTCGGTTCATCTAGGATATCCTCGATCACCTCTTTTCTATGAGCTAATAATGGAGGTGGATGTATAGGCTGAGGAAACTGGGGAACTGAGGTCTGCTGATTAGAGAAAGGATCAAGAAGAGAAAAGGCTAGACCATGGAAAGGGACAAGATCCTAAACATTATACGTTGAGCTAATTCGCAAGTCTGATGGAAGGTCTATCACTAAGCATTTGATCCAACTCGTTTTAGAATTCTATAAGGTCTAGAACTATGGGCATGTAGTTTCTTTGCGACTCTAGATTGGAATGGATCAGGTCTGAGTTGAAACATAACATCTAGGGGTAGGCATGGGCCGGGCCAGCCCCAACTCGGCCCGAAAAAGCCCGGCCTAGGCTAGGCCCAACAAGGGCCTAGGTCCAACCCGAAGCCTAAACTTTTTTTAGGGCCGGACTTGGGCTTACCTCCGCATGGCCCAGGGCCTAAACTTTTATATATATAATATATTAAGTTTTTTTTTTTTTTTTTGGTTTAATTAAAAGATAAGAAATTATGTAGAAAATTTATCAAGGCCGTTAGCAATGTTAAGGATAGAAAGTAGTGCAAAGAGAGAGAGAGAGGGAGGATCTGTCATCGGAGTGAAGATTTTCCACTACTGGAGTATCAAACCATGTATGGAGAGCAGCGGCAACAACCTTGATTGGAATGAAAGAAATGAACAAACGAAGAAGGCCCTTTTTTGTTTCTTGTGAGAAAGCATTGTATTCGGTCCATTTATGATCGATTTTTTTCTAAACAAGTCAAATATTTAATCACATCGATTCATATATGTTTTAAGTGGACCAAATGCAAACCGGATACAGATAATATTCAAATAATTGACAGCCCTACCAATGACACCATCGGCATCTAAAAGTTAAAATTTACACAACTAAAGCATCATCCAGAGATCCATTAGAAATCCCTGAGTGTTTACTGGCCTTTGACCTGCAAAGGGGGCTCGTTTATTGAATGAATCTGACAAGAAATCTACAATTTCAATGCAAAAACAGAACAAGTCTACTAATCTTTAAGTGTATCTGATTTTACCAAAATGACACCATTCTAGCTCATGACAAAATATTTACCCAAAAAAAGCTTATGACAAAATGAACCATACAAGGATCCTAATGGCTCAGCACCTAATGAATACCTTAGTAGGTTCACAGTAGATTAAAGAAGAACAAAAGCAAATTTTCCTAAATCCTCCACAAGCTCAATTGTGACAGCATAATGTGTTCAAAATGCCTCATTTAGCATTAATATGTGTCTGAGCAAGGAGTTTATTCTCAGTTTCAATGTCCGACATGGATAAGACAGTAAACATAAGAACTGAAGCCAATTTCATCTTAAACTAAAATGACTTCCCTGAAATTTTAAACTGTCATCAATAGGGAAAGTGTATAGAGAGCCCTAGAGTGTATCACAGTCGAAAGCAAATATGCACTTATCAAGTTTTGAAGTAGGCTATTATATAACCATTCCATGCAAAGGATCTGAACTTCGACATACCAACCCTCCACACAAAAGCATTTGGGCAGCTAACAATCAAAAATTAATGAAACATAACAATCATATAACACTTTTCACCCATTAGATTGAACCACATCCGATATCCTTTGATGTTCACATCATTATCCATCATGACGAAATCCCTCAATGCACTTGTCAAAATATGTGCAAGCACTAAGGTGAGGTAACAAGTCTTGTGTTCCAATCTTAATAAAATCAATGATTTTTCATAGTAAACAATCCTTATAATTTAAACAAATGGATTTCTAAGCTTTTAAAAACTAGTAAAATCTTATAGCTTAATGGGTTAGAGTATTAGTTATTACATGATAGATCTAGAGTTCCAACCGAAGTTTCAACATTAAATTTTTTTGAAATTCATGTGCTGGCCTGAGGCCCGATAAATTATTAGGGCCAAGCTCAGGCTTAAGTCTATTAAAAATTTCTGGGCTCAAAATTTCTGGGCCCAAGCCTCGGCTTGAGCCCAAACTATAATTATAGGGTCGGGCCCGGGCCTATCATGGCCTGACCCGAGCTCAACCCATGCCCACCCCTAATAACATAACCACCCTCCTGAAACTCTCGATGAGAACCACCCGACTGCTATACCTCTCATTACTAATCGTAATTTTTCTTTAGATCTCTTCATGCAATGAATGTATATATTATGCAAATACAAATGCAGACTTGGATGGCCTATGTGTAGCTAACATAAGAATAAGATCTATTGGGGCCCTAAGCTTATAACTAATAACAATCTCAAATGGACTCATACTTGTAGTCCTATTGACTGAACTATTATAAGCAAGCTCAGATACAGACAAAACTAAATCCCACAACCTAAGGTGGTCACCAACTAGACATCGCAAAAGACTACCTAAACTCACCCTTAAGATTTGGTACGAACCCTGCATGAACGCACAAGGTTCGAACGGTATAGGGGTAGACATAAGTGCCAAAAAGTGTAAAGCGTCCCCCAAAAAGTGTTAATCACTTTTTTGGCGCTGATGTGTTCACCCTTGACGCCGTTCAGACCTTTTGTTCAAGAAGGGTTCATACCTAATCCCAGCCGCTAGACTCATGTTCACCACTTTAATTTAACCATCATTTTGAGGGTGGTAAGCTGACAAGAATTTGATCATCGTGCCCATCATATGCCAAAGTGTCTTCCTAAAATAACTGACAAACTTAACATTTCAATTAGACACAATGGACTTAGGCATGCCATGTAATCAAACGACCTCATCAAAGAACATCCTAGCAACCTTAGAAGCATCTGAGATCTTCAAACATGGAATGAAATGGATCATCTTAGAGAAACAGTCCACCACAACAAAGATGAAATCGTATTTCCTAGAAGTCCGAGGTATGCCAAGCACAAAATCCATACTAACATCCTACCACAAAATGTGAGGAACTAGCAAAGGAGTATATAACCCGACATTTTGTTTTCTCTGCTTTTCCAACAATTGACAAGTGCTACATTGCTCAACTATTCTAGTCACATCTCCCTTGAGATTTGGCCAATAGAATCGATCTTCCATAAGAACAATGGTCTTGTCTATACCGAAATGTCCTACGATGCCTCCTGCATGCAATTCTCAGCTTAAGAAATCACGCAACGAGGTTCAGGGAATACAAAGCCGAGTACCCCTAAAAAGATACCCATCTTACAATACAAATCAACTGTAGCTCCTCAATTGGTTGCTCAATAAACATGATGGGACACGGTCAAAAAACTCTTGTATAGCCACCCCACAAGAGGACCAAGTTCAAGATGTATGAAACAAATGGGTTATTTAATGTGTCATAGGGGCGGGTATATTCATGTAATAAGGCCAATAGTACCAAGGGTTATTTGGGGTTTTGTCTAAAGGGTATTTTTGTAATATGGCTGAAAATCCAAGAGGATTATGGGTACTTTAGTGGTGGTTGACAGCTAGGGAGTTTGTCTTATTTGGGGACTTAAAAGTCAAGATGCAGGGCCCTCTACATGGCTAATTGACAGTGCCTAGTAGAATAGGAATTTAGAAGTCTTAGATTTTAGGAAAGTTGGTTTTTAGAAGTCTTTTGTTTTAGCAAGTCTTAAGCATGTAGTTTAGAAGTTTCTAAATTAGGTAGTTTCTATTTTTTGAAGTTTATAAGCCTATTTAAAGGCACCCAACGGCTAGAATTAATTAAACATGAATTATTGAGTTTGAAAATTGTGTTCGTTAGGTTTTATCCCCTTCATCCTCCCCCTCTCCCATTGGTTAGCCGTGTGGACTGAGATAAGGTCATCCGTAGTCTCTTCTTCTCCATTTTTCTACCATGTTTTCTACTTCTATCTTTCTTCTCTGCTCCTAATACTGATGCAGCACCAACCAAAGAAACTAGTGCTGATGTAGGATCTTAGGAATTCTCACACAACGTGAGGTTCAGATCAAGAGTTATGGTTAAAACATGTTCAACAGCTGGGTACTTAGGATAGGTTCAGGAGAAAACCGGGTCTGTTTGGTTTGGACAGCAGAGTTAATAAGGTTAGACAGAGGCTGTGATGAATGGTTTAGGTGAAGTTTGGGTCTGCATAGAACAGTCAAGAATTTAGCTGCTGTATAGCAAACTAAAGACTTCCAGGAAGAGGACTGAAATAGGCTACAGATTGATAAAAACACTTGCTGTTCTGGATTAATTATAGGGCAGAACAGTAGGGTATTATAGGGATATGGAAGAGATTAAGGTACAAACTGATGTGGATGGAATAGGACTGGAATAGCAGGGTATGGTACGTCCGTAGAATGGCTAATCTGGTTCAGGACTTTGTTCAAACAGGGAGTGGTCAAGGGTTCAACAGGTTCTGTTCTGAGACTAAAACAGCAAATTAACTATGGGTGTTAGGATATAAGATTGGAGCAGAATATAGGATAATAAGAACACGTTTATGGGACTGTAAACAATAACAAACAGATCAGTTTCATACTTACAAGAATCTCCACACATCAATACCTCTCCTTTTGATCTTTAATAGCAAACAAAGGCTTCAGGCTGGCACTGCCTTCTAAGTATCAGGGCTGCTCGATAAGATGTATCCAGGTATACAATCAGTGAATCAGTCCATCAATAGTAGGGTCTTCACTGCCGGGGTCTTCAGCAAAGAAGACCCCAGCAGCAGCAATACAAGTCTGAATCTCACTTGGTACAATGATTAATCCATTTAGTTTTTCTTCCGAACACATAATGCTGGGTGATGCAGCATGAATATAGGTTAGTGGGCATACACCAAAGAGCACAGGATGGGTGACCCTAAAGACTCCCTAGAATGATCTAACAAAAAAGATGGGTGCGGAAACTTAAATAAATGAAGTAAAAGATGTTATGCTATGCAAAAGTATGCAAGACTAGTCTACTATGCAAAACTATACCTAAATGCAACCTACGGGTAAGGAAAGCCCTAGACCTAAGCTTTGATACCAAATCTAATGCAGCATGCATATGGACTAGGGGGTGTGTGCACAAGGAGTTAGAAGTAAAATTAATATGAGTAATAATAAAACATAAACACAATTCCTACTTGCACATCCACACACAAATTCAAACAAATCTTCAGTTAAAATTCATGTGTATGATAGGAATAAAGCCTTCAAAGTAATGAACAAATTGAAACTTAAATTATATGTGGAAATAATAATTGACTTAAAAGATTAACAAGATGATTATGTGTTGTCCAGGAATTCGAATTCAGCAGTACATAAAGTGTCTAAAACATGGGAAAAGTGGGACAAAACGATCATAGTTTGGTCAAAACAAGTAAGGGAACAATGAAAAACTCATTAAGTCTGGGTTAAAATATATTCAAAGTGGTATAGGATAAAAAAATTCAGAGAAAAAACCATAGGTTTAGCAGTATATTATCAGCCATTAGTCCAACCATACAAAACCCCATGTCAAGCTATCATTTAGGATTCAAAGAAGTGATTATAGTTGATCAAACATACCTGGGAAAGTGTTATTGCTCATGTTGATTCCTTCTGGGTGTTGTGTGCTGAAGAAAATTTGCAAAATCTGATGTAGTATAGAAGAGTTGGAGCAGTCGAAGGTCAAATAAAACTCAGAAGTACTGTTGCCACCAGTTTATAACTTCCCCAAACAAATTTTTATGAATTTCAACTGTATTGGGACTAATGTCAGGTGAAGTAGGGTCGTACAACTCCCTAAAACCTATTCTTCTGATTTCTAATATGTAGGAAGATGCAGTCAGGTTCCCATATACCTAAAACATGGTAGATTTAACGTCTGTGGAGAATGTCTCTATTGGATTTCGATCAACCCCTGAGTTTTAGGAATGGATTCCTACTCCTTTGAATCGTTTTGGTAATGCTAGGACACCCCCAAAAGTCTACGATCAAACTCCTATTAATTAGAAGTCGGTGATCGATTTTCTCAACAAAAAAAAAACTACTTGTTTGACACCTCTTGCTGAAAACTCAGGGAATAAATTGATCAGGTGAGGCACTTTGGAATGGGTCCCACCACTATAGGAGTCGTACAAGATCCCCTTACCAGCAGGAGAGAGATCGAAACCCAACCCCCAATTGTTTAGGGACTAGAGTCAATCTCGTGTTGAGACCTCTTTGCAGATTGTCACGTATGCAACTCTATATTCTTGCAATAAACTTCTTCAAACAACAACCATAGTTAATGGAGATGCCATGAACCTGAATATATTATTTTAATACAACTCCTTTGATGATTTCCTGACCCAAAACCTTGAAGATGATAAAATAATATTGAATTTTTTTCAGCTTTCACATTGGAGCCTTCTTCCTCTGGTTATTGTCACAGGTTGAAGATCAAGTAAAACCCTAGAATGGGTCTAGGGAAATCCTTAGTTTAATGGTGATAGTGGAGACTACTCCATCCCATTGGGTTAAAGGCCTTCTACCCCTTCTCCTTCTTCTTTTACTTTGCCTACAAAACCTTACTGTGTTGGACTTGATTAAACTACAAGAATTACAACACTACTTCATCTTCTCCAAGGTTTTGGGTTAGAAAATCATCCAAGGGATTGTATAAAAGTAATATATTCAGGTTCATGACATCTCCATTAGCTATAGTTGTTGTTTGAAGAACTTTATTGCACAAATATAGAGTTCCAGACGTGGCAATCAATAAAGAGGTCTCAACACGAGATTGACGCCAGCCCCTAAACAATTGGGGGTTGGGTTTCGATCTCTCTCTTGTTGGTAGGGGGCTTTTGTATGACTCCTATAGTGGTGGGACCCATTCCAAAGGGCTCCACTTAATCGATTTATTCCCTGAGTTTTCAGCAAGAGGCATCAAACAAGTAGTTTTTTTTTTTTTTTTGTTGAGAAAATCGATCACCAACTTCTGATTAATAGGAGTTTGATGGCAGGCTTTTGGGGGTATCTTAGCATTACCAAAACGATTCAAAGGGAGTAGGAATCCATTCCTAAAACTCAGGGGTTGATCGAAATCCAGCATAGGCATTCTCCACAGGCGCTAAATCTGCCCTATTTTGGGCATATAGAAACCTAACTGCATCTTTTTACATATTAGGAATCAAAAGAAGAGGTTTTCGGGAGTTGTTCTATCCTCCTGGATGACCCTACTTCACCTAACATCAATCCCAATACAGTTGAAATTCATACAAATTTGTTTGGGGAAGTTATAGGCTGGCAACAACAGTAGTTCTAAGTTTTTTTTAACCTTCGGCTGCTCCAACTCTTCTATACCACATCAGATTTTGCAAATTTTCTTTAACACACAACACCTAGAAAGAATCAACATGAACAGTAGCACTTTTCCAGGTACATTTGATCAACTATATTCACTTCTTTGAATCCTAAAGGGTAGCTTAACATGAGGTTTAGTATGGTTGGGTTAATAGCTGATAGTATACTGTTAAACCTATGTTTTTTCTCTAAGAAATTTTATCCTATACCACTTTGAATATATTTTAGCCCAAACTTAATGAGTTTTTCATTGTTCCCTTACTTGTTTTGACCAAACCATGATCGTTTTGTCCCACTTTTCCCCTGTTTTAAACACTTCATGTACTGCTAAATTATTGGACAGCACACAAACCTCTTATTAATCTTTTAAGTCAAATTATTATTTCCACATATAAGTTAGGTTTCAATTTATTCATCACTTTGAAAGCTTTAATTCCTATCATGTACATGAACTTTAACTGAAGATTTGTTTGAATTTGTGTGTGGATGTGTAAGTAGGAATTGTGTTTATGCTTTATCATTACTCATATTAATTTTACTTCTAACTCCTTGTGCATGCACCCACTAGTCCATATGCATGCTACATCACTGGGTCTGTTGGAGATCTGGAATTTAGGAAATCTCACTTCAGATATCAATATTCATCATAAACCCTCACTCTAAAGATACAGCAGGTTTAAGTATGAAAAGGATGAGGAATTTCTTGATAGAAATCAATGAAGAGAATTAGGATTGAAGGTTTGCAAGTTTAGGATTTCAAGATTCAATCAAGAATGGATTTTCTTGAAGACTCTTAGAGCTATTTAATGGTGGAAAGTAGACACAACAAGTAACAATGAAAGAAAGCCGAATAAGAAAAAGAAAGAAGATAAAAATAGTACCTAATGTGGGTAATCACCTACCTCACAAGCCCTTGGACATCACCATCCATGGGTTCAAGTTTAGGCACAAAAAACTTGAAGAAGAGGAGTTCCACTCATGGAGAGCAAGAAACCAACCAAATTTTTATTAATTCCATCATGTGTCCCAAAGATGTTCTTCCATTTGTCTTCTTGTGTGGATCCTACCAAGGCCATTGTGGGTCCCACCTTGCTCCAATGTCCGCATCAAACTCCCCTTATTCGAAAAAGCCCGACCTTGAGTTTTTTAGAGGGAAAGAATCAGCATCATTGAAGAACTCAAACTAATCAATCACGACCCATATCCTTCAATAATCATATTATGATGTAACCCCGTTGTTTTGAAAGCATCTAATATAGGAAAGATCTCATAGTAGGTAGCTATTTCATGGTAATTACTTGGTAGTGGAAAAATCGTATAATACACATCTGGCTAACCATGAATTGGCTAAAAAATATGTGAAATCATCACAAAATCTTGGGCTGATGTTTCTGCAATGATGGGTTGAATTTCACTATGAGCTAGAGCTAGAACCTCGTCATGTGGCTGATCACTAACTTGGGCAGTGATGGAGCACTCATCAACAATCACAACTTGCTTCTTAAGTGACTCAACACAAGTCACATCAACATACTCCACACAGATATCTTCATCTCCAACATTGTCTTTAGTTTCTTCCACATTCACCTCTGACTTTTCTTCCGTACTTTGTACTTTACCTTTATGTATCACAACCTTAGACTTGGAATTAGCAAACTCTTCATTCTTCTTTAGCTTAGCAAGGTTGTACTTGTCAATGAATGTTTGAACACTACGCTTCCAATCCGAGACATCTGGCATAACACTAATGGTTTTCACTTGGAAACTATAATACACTCCTTAATAGGAAATCTGAAGAATATTAGTGTCCTTGTTAATGATAGTCTTCTTTCTTTCAACCATGTCTTCCCTAACACCACTTTATAGTTCTCTAAGATGGGTTTATACACACAACATTCAACACTATCAATATAATCCCCTTGCCCAAATTGAATAATAAAGCGTCCATCTTGAGCATAGCAATATGATCCTGTGATTCAGTACAAGGGAGAAGATACAAAAAATTGACGTGGAATAATTTCTAAGACCTTAAATAATTTAAAATAAAGGTGTGGAAGCAAAATAAATCAAAAATTGAATCTAAACTCACAAATAACCAAGGAATCAGAGAATAAAATTTAAGAAAAGAGGTTAGGATGCGAAATAACAAAAAAAGATAAGAAAATACTCTAAAAGGGTATTTTTGTAATTTTGGACAAAAAAACCAAAAAATTATGGAAATTCCCCTTTGATGCGTCGGAAAATTCTGAAATATTTATGGTCGTTTCCGATGTGTTCTAGGGTTTTATAGTTAAAATTTCATGAAATTCCAATATGATTTGATGGGTTAAATCAAAGAATTTTAGAAGAAGGTGAAGGTTCTTTAGTGTAGGTTTCAAGAAAAAGATGAAGAAGAAAAAAGAAAAAAAGAGAGGAGAATAACAAACTTAGAGAAAAGTAGATAAAGAAGAAAAATAAGAGAGATACCTTAGAGAAAGAGGGAGGGTGAGGTGGATACTCACAAGTGCACTAGGGTGCTACAACCCACATGGATAGAAAGGGGAGCCTAGGCGATGGCATCAACCCTTGGAGAGGAGAACATGGCCATAGCCACACCTTGGGAAAATCATCCAATTTACTCACTTTAATTCAATTTTTTTCACTATCAAATTATGAGGGAGGGGTTGCCTTTAAATATGCTTACAATCTTAAACAAAAACAAAAAATTGCTAAAATTAGAAACTTCCTAAAAATCCTAAACTTGCTAGCTAAGTTTTCTAAAACACAAAACTTTCCAAAACTTATTTTCTTAAAAATTAAAACAACTAAAACTTAAAGCTTTCTAAAAACACTATTCCCGTTTTTACTAACTCCCCCTTAGTAATTTGGTCATAACTTTTCAAAATCACCTCGGATTGTGCAATCTTGGTCTCGTTAGAAAGGTAATTGAATAACCTATCTAATGACACCAAAATTAAGCCAAAAAATAAAGGTTTGGCCATAGAAAAATTGGGTTCAAAGTAAAAACGGGATTACAACGGAAAAAAACAAAAAAACAAAATGTTAGCATTATTGGCCTTATTATATGGACACATAAACTAAATGTTACCCCCTATAAGACCCTTATTAATCCCACATAACATATAAATTTTAATCTTACTCTCTTGTGAGGCAGCACATACATAGGTCTTGCATTGTTGTCCACATTAGTGTCACTTTACGATAGGAAGTAACCATGTTAGAGTTTTATTTTTGTAACAAATTTAATTAGAATGGGTATTGAAACTTGGATTGTGAAGACTATATATATATATATATATATATATATATATATATATATACACAGTGAATTTTTAGAGAAACAAATTTGTTAAACATCTATTGAAAGTGTCAATGCCTCCTACCCAAGGTGTGATTGCCTTAAACTTAAGATGTGATTACCTTGGCAGCAATTAGTGTGATTCTACTTGGTATCTTCTTCTCTTTCTTTGTTCATCTTTTCTGTTTTCTTTATTTTAGTACATATATCTTTATTACAGATTTTTGTTCTTAAATCCGTTATAAGCTCAATTATTTCTTTTATCCTTAAGCAAGGTTCAAAATGTTGGTGCTATTGAAATGTCGGTAGACCCAAAATAAGACATGTTAATAATGTCGGAAAAAATATTGTACAAATCATGGAACCTTAGGAAAATATTCTAATCTAACTTCATAAACATAAGAGAATAATTAGTTTCATTACAAATCGTAGCTTATTTTATTCATAATACATTTGTATTATAATATTATTAATAAATACACATG
>JAOXJP010122238.1:0-13824 GCA_025762735.1 Platanus orientalis | reverse complement strand
GGCATGTGAGGGAAGGTATGGTACAGCACGAGGCCCATCTTCAACGCCTTTTGTGAAGTCTTGGCAACGAGGACACATTATGTTTCCATATGAAGAAGAGGAGAGAAGTTGGGTTCCTTGTTTGCTCTCCTAACAATAAACATATAAAATAGAAAACAGAAGCTAATTAAGTCACCCATCGACCATCACTACTAGAAAGTTGCTGTCGATCTCAATATAATCCAACACCACTCGGAGATTCCAATTTTGAAACCCAAAACGACTTTTATCTGAAACCATGGGATGGGACCCTTTGATTTATAGCATTGCTCAAGTATGGGAAGGTGAGGTTTAGTGTAAGACAATGTGCCATGTTCACCTGGCCCGTCTTGTCCCTTTCAAAGTAAGCAAAACCGATGTAGGGTAAACCAGGTTGCTCCTTGAAAGAGACACAAGAGGAAGCTCTCTTCCCTACTTGCTTACACGCTTTCAGATATTCTGCAGGTGTTCATATGTTCCCTAGCATGTATAAGAGAGCATGTACGCCCTCATGTGAAGCCCACATGGCACACCATGCCACGTGATCAAACCATGTCGGTTGATGCCTACATGTCACTAGTGGAACTAGTGCTTCTGTAGTTGAAATAGCAGTTCCATTAGGTGTGTCAAAACCCAAATTTCTAGGGACATTGTGGGGGTGATCATGTTTCATGATCTAAGCTAACCATCTATAATTAGGTCAATTTCTTGTCAGTTTTGTCCTTGTCCCTATATGGTTGTTGGGTAAGACTTTTAGTCCTGTAAAGCTTAGAACAGCGTAGAGGGGCCATTATGAGATGTTGGCGTCTCAGGTCTTGCCTAGAAACAAGTCCAATAAACCAGGTCATATCTGTGATTTCTTTTTGTCTTCATCAAGTGGCCAATTAAATTGCAACCCTTTTTATTTTGGACATCAACAAAATGGTATTCAATGAGGCCATTCCATTTTTTCATCTCTCTCGCCCATCAAGATGTTGAAGGAACGTACAGAGAAGGGGTAATTGTAGAAGATTTTCTTAACCCTTTAATACGTAAATAAATGTGGTAGATAAAAATGAGTATTACTCTTCAGATTGTTAAAGTTCAATAAATTTTGGTAGTCGATTCGGGGTGAAAAAGAAATATCAACAAACTCGACTTCATCTTTCCATTTTAATTTGTTTATTTTTTTGCCACATGTCAACCACCAAAATTTGCTGAACTTTAACAATCTGAAGAGGATTATGTGAGGTTAAAAATAGATGATACCACCACCTCGGGAAACACCTAGGCATGCTTGCGGCAATAGATAATTAATTAACAAGATTCGAAAATCTTCGTATTGACTTCTTCGAGCTGGTATGAGGGATTAAGATTTAAGCCTGAAAAAATGTTTCATGGCTTTAGGGCCTTGACTTTGTTGTCCTTCACTTTTTTGATGGGACTAATGTGTCCCATAATACTCGAGTATGAGTTGAAAATTTGAAATCCACATTTGAGGTCTTGTGAAGTTCTCCAATTACACAAGTTGGATATTTTCCTCAAACAGCCCATGGAGAATTAAACTCAACATTTTGTATTGTTGATTATGGTAATATTTTTTAATCATTACTATAACTACCAAATTGAATAGCCTAAACCCCTCAAGAGGATTATTTGATCTGCATATATATATATATATATTACACTAAAACTCGGATAAATAATCCTTCAACCAGCCAGTATCTCAAAAAAGTTGACACTACAGAGAGTGTTACCGTTGAAGTGATTGATATTTATGCATTACATGCGCACTAGGATTTAACAGAGAAACTACTTGGAAATTTCAGTAGCCAGTACAAATTAAACTTGAAACATGATGATATGTATATAATGAATCATCAATTTAGACAGCAAGAAGAAGCATATCCATGGTGTGGTACTATTATCCTCTCCTGCCGCTTAAGACCTGTTAAGGTCCTGTCTAACAGGTGGCACTACACTATTGAAGGGAAAAAGTGAATTATGGTTTTTGAAAGATGATTTTCATTTTTTCTCACCAATCATGTTATGCCACCTATTAGATAGGACCTTAACAGGCCATAAGCCGGCAAGAGAGGATCCTTTTCAACTATTATAGGACTAGCTTGCAATAATAACAAAGGTAATAGCTGTGATACATGTCCTGTAGGCGTGGGGGGTGGGGGTGGGGGCTGACATAGACTTGGGGGTAGAAAGAAAGAAAGAAGCACGGATTAGTTATATTTTCCCACCCGTTCAAAGGATAATAATAACAATAATAGTAATTCAATCCAAGCCTTATTACCAAAAAAAAAAATCCAAGCCTCATCCAATTCTTATACGGGTTTGATATATATATACTAACGTGGAAAATCTCAAAGTGGGTTGACCAAGTTAGTGGGTGGGTTGGGTCAAGAATTGTTACACCTACATGCCCACGTATATATTTTTCATTCTAGTGGTACTTTAATTTGTTTGGATCCATAACTGAAGGTGACTCAATAAGGCCATCAAGCTCCGGCTTTGTGAGCCAATGCATCCTTGCAAGGGGAATTTTGTCTTTATACTGTAAAATGACCAAAGTACCTTTACAAAGACTAGTGGAGAATGAGATGGCAAATCCTGATTGGCTCAACGGTCTTCTCAATTTCCTAGGAAAGCCACCAAACCTACATCACACATATAAATGTCATGGCCTGTTTAAAAAACTATCAGCCGTATATAGTAGAAGACCCCAAAAAATTTGGAAACATAAATATAATTTTATTTTAAATATTTCAAGAAACTTAGGTACTTTTTTTTGGTAAATAAGGAACTTAGCCTATGAATTTCTATCTTCAATTCGAATTATAACGTATCTCACTCTTCTTCCCTTCTGTCTCTTTCTTTTTTTCAAAAAGGAGAATGATCCTGTGTTGACACATGTCTGTGTAGGCTTTCCATTAATTGACACATGATGTGTTTTTAAATTTGGTTTCTTTTTTAACATTTGAACACATTTTTGAGTACCAAACACAATATGCATCAGCTTATATATAATTTCCCATAAACACTATGTCATCACTATTTACCCCACTTTTCAAGTCCAGCCTGTAAACATGGGGGTAACAATAGCAAGGATGCGAACATAAGCTTCCGTTATCAGAAAATTGGAAAATGGGTTACAATCACCCCATTTTTAGACCCACTAACGACAACGACAACAACAAAAGCTGATACTAGAAAGCACAATAGGTTCGAGAAAATAGTCACTTATCTGAAACTGCCTCAGTCATCTGGTAACAACTATAGAAACAGCATAAATGATAAAGGAAGGGGGTTGTACAGAGAGACCAAATCATCAATCATCAAATTTAATTTGAACATCCATGATGCAGAAAGACTATGTCATCACTGTTTACCCACTTTTCAAGTCCAGCTTGTAAACATGGGGGTAACAATAACAAGGATGCGAACATAAGCTTCTGTTATCAAAAAATTGGAGAGTGGGTTACAATCACCCCATTTTTAGACCCACTAACGACAACAACAAAAGCTGATACTAGAAAACACAAAAGGTTCGAGAAAATAGTCACTTATCTTAAACTGCCTCAATCATCTGGTAACAACTTTAGAAACAGTATAAATGATAAAAGAAGGGGATTGTACAAAAAAACCAAATCATCAATCATCAAATTTAATTTGAACATCCATGGTGCAGAAACTTGAGATAGAACTACCGAGTTGATTGAGGAACAAATAAGTATTGTAACTCTTTATTATTGTTAAATTTATAACTTATTTTTGTATATTAATAATCTTTATTAAAAAGTTCTCTCAATCAAGACAGTGCCGAACACACCCTATTGCATGAGGGTTAGTGAAGTCCAGAATTTAAAACCCCAAACAACATAATTGTTCAAAAACAAGAGGGAGCTAAATTGATCGAAGTAGTGCCAAACCTGTTCACTTGTATATTACCATGTTCGAGAATCAGAAGAAGTTATCGAGATAGTGCAAAATCCATTCAATAACATATCATATGGTGTTTGCGTTGCAAAAATCCTTTTAATTGATGCACGAACTGAACCCACCCTATCGATACAGATCACTTGAATCCGAATAAGAAAAAAGAAAAAAGAAGAAAAACTAACGACCACAAAACATTTTCTTACTTTCAAAAGCCCCAACTCACACTCGAGAGCATTCTCGTGATCAGCCACGAATCCTTATACTTATTTTTTTGTAAAGTGAGCTGTCAGAGGGGCTCTGCCAATTTACGTACGGTTTTCATCAACGTGGCTACCAGCAAGGAGGGGAAATAGCTGGGCATTGGCACCTAGTTCCAAGACGATCGTCACCTGTGAATGGACGGTCCTGTGCCAGTATCAAACGCACACGTATCCCAAAAAGTGATGAAACACCTTTTTAAGGATATGTGTGCGTCTTGAGAGTCGCACTCACATGAGAAGATCTTGTTGGATAGTCACAAGGGCACCCTTGTCCCGGCCACGCGTCCTGACCTAACGAAAGCCGCCCGACGAAAACAGGACGCACGAAGGCAGAGACGATCCTGTCTCAGTTTGTTACGTAGTTGCTGACACTTCTGAACAAACGTACTAAGTTGTGGATGATGAAAAGAATCATCATGAAAACAAGGATAAAAAAAGCAAGAGATGGGGTAAAAACAAGTGTCTAAATCTAACCATACCCCCTTTGCTCTTCTTCTCCAACGTCACACATCTATTCTTTCAATCTTCACTAAAATCCTACTGATACAACTTAAAGAAAGGTTAAGGCTTTCCTAAATGCTAGTGCACCAATAACTTATAGCAATATTCCGGTTTCGATCATGTTCGGCCTCCTTATGGCCTGTTTGGCCTGATAGGTTGACACGTCACCCAAAAAAGAGGTCGGACGGGATCCAAACTGCTCCTGTTTGGTGACGTGTCGATTAGCCCAGATATGTCATAGCCGGCCGGACAGATCCAAACCGGCGGTATTCTTATTAATTTTTCTTCTTTACCAAATTAACTGATAGAGAAGCAAAGTGGGACATAATCTAAGATTATAAAAGTTAGGTCAACTTTACATTATAATTTGAACAATTCAGTTGAATTTAATAGAAGAAACTCAACTTTTGAGACAAATCTATGGACACTACTAATCCACATGGGCGAGTGCTTTCTACCTTACAAAAAAAAAGCCCTTGGACAAAAAGAAAGATGAAAATGTAACAAAAATGGAATCAAATGGGTGGACAAATGGGCATGTCCATAGTAAATTAACGATCGGATTCTCGATCATGCGACGATAACCGGAGAACCCACTTGGTTAATGATCTTCTTCTTGAGTTTCTCAGCGAATGGTGCCGGCCCCGGCTATCACCATCGGTGGTGTTGCTGGCCATGGTGTTGACAAAGGCCTTAATCCGTTGCATTGAGAGGTTTAGAGTTTCTTCAGACATGTTAGCAAAGCATACTCGAAACCAGCCCGGTTCTGTGCAATGGCAGGAAGACCCAGGAGAAATGTTTAATCCAACATCATAAAGAATTTGTTTCCATAATTCCATCTCTGCTTCGAAAGTATTTGAGCTTAGGAGGCGTCTCATGTCTACCCAACAAAACAAACCAGCGTTGCTCTTCAAGCAACCTATACCGGCATCCTTAAGGCCGGCGACAAGCAAGCCATGTCGTTTCTTAAGCCTCCTCTGATTCTCGTTAATGTAGTTGTTCGCAAATTTTTTGTCGGAGAGCATCACTGAGAGAAGATATTGAGTTTGTGAAGAGACTAGCCCAAAGCTTGACATTTTGGTTGCTGCAGCTACAACAGTATCGTCATTAGAGTAAATTGCACCTACTCGGAATCCGGGGAGACCTAGATCCTTTGAAAGGCTATAGACGATGTGAACCCGGTTCCAAACATCGGTATCGACAAGGTCTCTGTCCTTTAGAACCTCTAGAATGCTGATAAAGCTTGGTGAATCGAAGACTGTCCCGGAATAGATTTCATCGCTTATTAGATGGATTTCTTTTGTTGCAACAAAGTTAATGAGGAGGTTCAGCTCATCTCGGCTAATCGTTGTGCCCAACGGATTCGAAGGATTAGTGATCAGAACACCTTTAACCTTCAAATTACGTTTATGGGCTTGTTGGTAAGCTTCTTCTAGTGCAGACTTAGTAATTTGGAAGCCATTGGAGCTTGAACAATGTATTGGAACAATCTCAACACCAGTTCTCCATTTGAGATCTCTGTCAAACCTATACAAACAATCAACAGAACAGAGAAAGTTAAGTACTTTTTTTTTTTTTTTTTTGATGAGTTAGTACCAACCCATAGAAAATTGTAAATGTTGAAATATATTAAGTATATTAACACCAACCTCTCTTACAACCTTAGGGTTTTAAAAGAGATGGTTAATTGCTTTATTTAAGATGGTACCAGAGCAGGTTTTAAGCCCCGAGTTCAAATCTTCCCATGAAAGCAATTATTCTCCCGGGATCTCTGTGCACATGTATGCACGTTCATTGTCCAAGAGTGTTCCTCCTGAGGGGAGTGTTGAAATATATTAAGTATATTAATTCTAACCTCTCTTACAACCTTAGGGTTTTAGGAGAGACGGCTAATTATTTTATTTAAGAGTAAATAAGAAAAAGAATAGTACCCTGGGTAGTATGGAGTGGGGAGAAGGAAAGCATCGCCTTGTTCAGCTAAGCAAAACATGAGAGTCTCATTGGCCGAAGTTGCACCGGCGGTAAGGACCAGCTTGTTAGGATTAAAAAACACTTTGTTTCCTCTTATTTCAGCCATGAAATCTACCAGTGCCTGCAAAACAGAATCATATTCATTCAAGTTTAGATACAAAATTCAAAAAGAAGCTATAGGTGGTCTTTAACTGTGTAAAGAAGAGTCATAAACACTCACATTCTTGAAAGCGGGCAAGCCATGATAATCTTGGAAGAGAGCAAGCTCTCTGAATATTGAGTGTCCATCTCTTTTGAACCCCGCAGCATCTGGGTTCCTCGAGAGCCATGATTCGAGAAGGTCAAAGGAGAGCTACAAGAAACAGGACAAGAGAATTTCAGAAAGCCATTTTTTTCACTTGTATCTTTTTTAGTTTGTTAAGTTGTGGGTTGTAAAAACATCGAGATCACAATAACTGCAGAAATGATGTGAACATGAATTTGCCAGTTTTCGCAAGCACCTGATTCTCTGCAAGGCCCATCTGTATAATTCCAGTCGGGTTCCCAACCTCATCATATGGATTCTTCTCGTATTCCTGCCACCCTAGGAAATATGATGAGTCTTGCCCGTGCGAGTTGCACGTGGCTTTTCCGGACAAATACTTCATGGTTCCTGTAGAGAGAGAGAGAGAGAGAGAGAGAGAGAGAGAAAGAGTTTGGGATTGAAGCTTTGGATGCTCTGAGAGAGAGAGAGAGAGAGAGAGAGAGAGAGGGAGAGGGAGAGGGCTTCCCTGTCTTGGAGAAGCTTGCAATTTGAGATATATATAGAGAGGAGCGAAGGATGGTTTGAAACGCTGTTTTGATCTGCGCGGGCATCTTATATTATTAAGAGTTGGGCCCGTCAAATATGGACTAGAAAAGCCCATGCCGACGGAAGATCTTAGGGGCCGCACCCCTGGTCCCGCTGCTCCCCGGTCCCAACGCCTAACCACCCATCCTATCCGTGTCGGCTGCTTTGCTTTTTCATTTCTTCTCATTGTCTCGATCTCACGTTACTATCTTTGATTAAAGCAAGGTAAACCATCCACTTGATTATACGTCAAACCTTTAATATTTTGTTCTCACAAACTTAGGGGTGATATGATAGCCTAAACCAATCTTGACTCTCCAATTGATCCATGGATTGATATGTTTAATAAGTAAGTGCACCCATTGAGTACTTTAAAATTCCTTCTTTTGTTTTTTAACAAATATAATTGCAATTCTATATAACCATGAGGCCTGATCCTGCACCGGGAGCAGGGTGTACCCTCTTACAGGGTTTGTCGGCCCATGCAGTTTTTTTGTGTCTCGACATGAAATTTGAAAATAAAATAAGAAAACGTTCAGCGTTGATTGTTGAAATTATCACTCCAACTCAGCTTAATAAGTCTCAAACATTCAATTGCCGGTTGTTTTCAGCTCACTGATTTCCTAGTCTCCCACCCCAAAAAGATTGTTAATGAGTGTTTTGGTTGTTGACGTTGATGGGTTAAGATGGAGAAATTACTTTCATATTGATGGGTTAAGGGATAACAAGAGGAAAGTTATTAGGTAGGTGAGATGGGGACACTTTCCTACATTAATAGTGTCATTTTCCCGATTTCTCATGAGAAAAATATTTTCAATTCCGAGTGAGTAGGGAAAATCTTGTGAGAAATAGCACCCAATCTCAGAGCTTCTTGGTGTAACTTCGCTTGTTTAAAATAACCATCCTAAGAACCCTAAGCTGCCCCCTGCCTTGTGTCTTAGAGTCAAGCTGGAATCTAGCTCTTTTGCTATTTCTTCATTTTAAATTAGATTTTCATTTTGGCTAAGCAAAGGTTCAAATTTTCAGAGTCGGGACTAGAGCTTGGACGAGACAATGTTGTTGGCCCATTCACTTTTTACCATTTGAAGAGAAACCCAAGCTTTAAAGGCTGTACCCTAGACCCATTACTGGTGGGAAATGACAAAGAATCGCATAAGAATGCTAATTCCTTTGAACAAATTGTTCCCTAGGTAGCCATATCACCAGCATTTTTAGGTGCACCTTATGTGCTTTCCTGATGTTTCCCCGATGTTTCTTTGTGGTTCCCCACTGCAGAAACGTTTCTGGGTTAAAATTGTACTACAGCTTTTAAGTGTGGTAAACTGTGACATCATCTACAGTATTTACACGTACCCCCAAAAAGTGAAAAAACAAATTTGTTGAGCCATATTCATTTTTTGTGGGTGATTCCACTTTTTAGGGATACGTGTCATACTGTAGACGATGCCACACTTTACCAAATTGAGTACACGATTTCAACTCAAACGTGTTTTGAATTGAGATTGTCTGCTACAGCTTGAAGTGTGGCATCGTCTACAGTATATATATATATATATATATATATATCAAAAAAATGAAAGGGAATAAAAAAAAAAAAAACCAAATTTATTCGGTGATCTCCATTTTTTTGTGGATGATTTCCGATTTTGTGGGGAGGTGTTATACGGTAGACGATGCCACACTTTACCACACTTCAAGTTGTAGTAGACGATTTCAACTCACAGGTTTCCCTAGAAAATCCGGTATCACTGAAAAACTTATGCCTATGATTGGGTATTATATGGTTGGTGTTGTGAAACCCAATGGCAAAAGTATCTCCCTAACTCCCAAGAAAACCAAGTTCCTTGAGCAATGGACACAGCATTAAGGGTGTCGACAACTAAAACTGCAGTAACATCATAAAAAGCACAAAACTTATCTTGTTTAACTTTGATTTAATGGGTTGTTTACAATTTAGAAGTAGTCAAGGAGGGGATAGAATTATTGAGGGGCACGTGGCTTGTAGTAGAAGAAGGGTTATCAGGTCATGTGACTCCCTCGTTCTGGTGCCCCCACCTCCCCTCATTCGCCCAAAGCACATTGTAGAAGCGGGGACCATCATAGACCCATGGTGACAACTAACATGACGCGCACGTTAGTCCATGCCCCTTATGGTTTAGAGGAGACACATGCATGGACTGACTGCTCCCCATCTTCACTGTCGTAGGTCCCTCTGAAGGGTTGCCCTTGGTCTCGTTCTTGGAGCCCTCAAGAGCCTTCTGTCTCCCTCTTTAACTCCTCTCATGTTCCAGTTCAACTCTCTCTCTCTCTCTCTCTCTCTCTCTCTGAGAAAGTATTCAAACACTTGGACGTCAACGAAAACTACAGATACCAACTTAACAAAATTGTAGTAACAAACACGTAAATGCTGAAACCAATTCGTCTTCTTAAACAGAGAGTTCGAATTTTCAGCATTGACCTTAATAAAAATCTCGGAGGACAGCAAAGTCGTGAAGATTGATGTTTGACCAGGACTTCGAACACTTGATCTTATTGTCTAAGCGTTGCAACTTGCAATTTTCAACTTATTCACGCTTCATCTGCTAGCACTGAGGAGGTGAGATGAGATATCGTTGTTTTGTGTTGGTCAATCCTCATAACTGTTCGTTCATGAAGTCCTTCCTTTCTTAGCACTTGTTCTGCATGCAAGTCTTGGGTAGAACAAGCCCAAAATATTCCTGTAATTCCTATAATACTGGGGAAAACGATGTGATTCACAAAATCTTACACTGAAAAGTCTCATAAGATTATTCAAGATTTGCAATAACAATAATAATAATTCTCTTAGGTGACGATAAAAATTCGTGTCACCTGAAATTAGTCACGTACGAAGGTTGTGATAGCCCAATGGCCCTATATCGTTATGTCACTTCATTGTATTGTCACTAAAATAATGATGATAACTTTATCAACAAAATAATAATATTATTAATAATAATAATAATAATAAACATGTAATTCTCTTTCAATCTCAGCTTTGAGAAGAATGTACAGAGGTTTTCATTTATTTTATTTATTTATTTGGTAAATAGAGGATTTATTAAGAAGCAAAAGTGTAGCCCAAACCCTTACATCAAATTGTAAGCTTTCCTTTAACTAGAGAGGAAGGTTAGAATACCAACAAAAGGTTTAGTTTTGTGATAACCAGCTATGACTCTATGGGCAACAAGGTTGGCCATCATATCAGCAATCCTTCTAACACAGGATACAAATATCTTCAAAATAATTTAGGATTTGATGGCAATCTTTAATAACCGGTCGGATTTCCAAGGGACAAAGATTTGGGGGAGACTTCAACCAATTGATGATATTGAAAACATCACCTTTAAGAATGATGTTCTTCAATCCTAAATCTTTTGCCATTAGAATAACTAACTGCGTAGCATGTTATTCCGCCATCTGAGGAGAAATTATTTTTTGAGATCCAGCTCACATAGCAACTAGAGAACCATCAAAATCTCTAATTTCAACACCAATTACAAATTTTAACTGCTTTGACAAAGTTCTTAATTGGTGGAGATCAATGGACTGTTGCAATGTGAGAAGAGTTGGAAATGACTTGCCTCTCTTCCATGGAGGGGAGATTTAGAAGGCTTAGGGGTTGGACTATTCTGTAAGAACAATTAACAACATTAGATAGATTTGCTTATTCTTTCTCAAAAATAATTGACTTACGGAGTTTCCATATGAGCCAATGGGTAATATCTATTATACTTAGCACATTAGGTTTATCTTGTTTTGGAATGGATTGCATATATATTACATCAATTCAAGAACCATTCACTAAAAGAGGATTCTTGAATAGATTCAATTTTGATGTAGCAAGCGTTTGAGGATGAATTCGACTAACTGATTGAAAACAACTTTCCATGAGCCTATTGATTTCTACAAGTGAAAATGTCAGGAACAATGGAACTTGTTGATTTTCATTTTTAAAAAATACCAAGAATTGAGTTTAGATAAAATTCTTGATAAATCAAACTTTATTCAATAATTCAATGTCTCGATTTGATTTCAATGGAGAATTTATAAACCTAGGATCCCAAGACCCAAAAATAAAATTTTTCAAATCAACTTTGAATGCCTACTAAATTATAAATTACTAAAAAGAAGAAAAATTACTAAAGACAGAAAATTCTAAAATCTACCCAAGACCCCTCAAATTTTCTTAAAATAAATTATTAAGATATATATTCTTAAAAGATTTGCATAATTTTTTTTTCCAAAGTATGTGACAAATGGACGTTTCCCAAAATAGAAAAATTTAACAAAAGTGGTCGTTTAAGAGCCTAAACGATGAATTTTGTAAGTATTCCGGATTGCAAAGGGAAATTTTAGTTTAAGACATTGTGGAGCTCATTGAATAGGTTATTTAAAGTATTTATGGGTTGCAATCAAACAATAGGATCAAAAGTTAAGGCCATTAAAAGTTTTAGGGCTAATTTTAATTCTTATGATCAATATGTTTCATGAACCGGTTTGCAACTTGCTAGACTGCATTGAATTCTAAGACACAAAGACGTAGAATAGCAAATTTTATCTACAGATGAACAAGCAATATTGTAATGGACAATAGATTCAATTTTGTTGCGACAAAGAGGACATTAGTCATCAATGTTGACTTTCCTTTTTATGAGATTATCTTTTGATGGCAAGATAATTTTGTAAGCTCTCAAAATTGGGGAAAACGGATCTAATTCACAAAATCCTACTCTGAAAAGTCTCGTAAGATTATTCTAGATTCATAATAACAACGATAATAATTCTCTTAGGTGAAAATAAAAATCTGGGTCACCTAAAATTAGTCAGGAACGAATGTGGTGAAAGCCCAATGACCCTATATCGTCGTGTCACCTCATTGTGTTTTCACTAAAATAATAATAATGAGACCTTAATAAAAAAAAAATAACAATAATAATGACTAAACTTAGCATGCAATTCTCTTTTAATCTCAGCATTGTGAAGAATGTGTGTATGGAGGTTTTCTCTCCTTTTTTTTTTTAAATAGAGGATTTATTAAGCAAAAGCGAGAGCCAAATCCCTTACATCAAATTGTAAGCCTTCCTTTAACTAGAGAGGAAAGTTAGAATAACAACAAAAGGTTTTGTTTTGGGATAACCCACTATGAACAACAAGGTTGGCTATCACATCAACAATCCTTCTAATATAAAGGATACCGATATCTTCAAAATAATTCAGAATTTGATGGCAATTTTTAATAACCGGTCAGATTTCCAAGGGACAGATTTTGGGGAGACTTCAATCAATTGATGATATTGAAAGCATCACCTTCAAGAATGATCTTGAATCCTAAATCTTTTTCCATTAGAAATCCTAAATGTAGAGCTTGTGATTCCACCTTTGGAGGAAAAATTCCTTTTCGAGATTCATCTCAATCTTGCAACAACTAGAGAACCATCAAAATCTCTAATTTGAAAAGCCAATTCGAAATTTTATGTGATTCTTGTTCACCGCTCCCTAGTGTGAGATTGAAAAGCTAGAAATGACTTGCCTATCCTCCATGGATGGGAGATTTAGAAGCCTTAGGAATTGAACTATTCCATAAGAACACTTAGCAACATTAGGTAGATTTTCTTCTCAAAAACATTGAATTGTAGAGTTTCCATATGTTACACCAATTCAAGAACCCTTCACTAAAAGATGATTCTCGAATAGATTCGGTTCTAAGACACAAAGGTGTAGAATACCAAATTTATGGATAATGGATTCAGATTTTTTTCAACAAAGAGGGAATGAGTCATCAATGTTATTTTCCCTTTTATGAGATTATCTTTTGGTGGAAGGATATTTTTGCAAGCTCTCCTAATAAAGTGAATAATATTTGGCGGAGCTTTAAGAGGCCAAATCTTCTTCCAGAGATTATTCACTTAATTGGAAGAGCTTAACAGTTGGGAGTGGTTTAAATTCTGAAACCATTAGATGATATGCAGATTTAACAAAGAAATTCCCTCTAAAATTAGGGTGCCATACCCATTTATCATTATCATTTATTGAAGCCAAAGAAATTTCTAGACTTAGGTAATTGGAAGAGTGGAAATGGAATTGGGGTACCCAAATCCATTTCCATCATTTGGGGTTGATTTTAAACTATGAAAATGGATTTAAGTCAAATCTCCAAGGAAATAGAATGCAAAATTGAAACCCCAAATCAACGAAATTGAAATGACAACCTATAAGTTGTTATTTCTAATTCATACCCTCACCGATGGTTCAGGTCTCTTGAAATGACTAAAATTTCATTCTCCATTAAGCAAT
>JAOXJP010122227.1:0-13824 GCA_025762735.1 Platanus orientalis | reverse complement strand
GAATAGATGTCACAACATTAATCGAATGCTTTTTTTTATTTTAAGATTTTTTTAGCATAAGTCAAGTTATAAACATTAGACAAAATATCTCTTTATTTGGTCTAAGTTGATAATTATGGGAAAATCCTCGCTGTCCATGTTTCCTAGCAGTAAGGCCCCATTAGATAACTTTTCTTTGACAATAAAAGGCCCTTCATATTTTGGTTATGGTTGTCCTCGAGGTGCTTGTTCATGAGGGAAGACTTTCTTTAGGATGAGGTTACCTTCTTCTACATCTCTAAGCCTAACCCTTTTGTTGAAAGTAGTTGCCATGCACCTTTGATAGGCTTGTCCATTGCTGATTGCCTATAGTCCCTTTTCATCAATGAGGTTTAACTGATCATGTCAAGTTTGTGCCCATTCTGATTTTGGAACTTGTGCTTCGGCCATGATTATGAGAATAGGAATTTCTGCTTTAATGGGTAGGACAACTTCTGTTCCATAGACTAAGGAGTATAAGTAGCACCAGTGAAAGTGCGAATGAATGTCCGATAGGCCAATAATGCATATGGTAACTTTTCATGCCAATTGGAATGATTTGTGGTCATCTTTTGAAGGATCTTTTTGAGATTTTTATTGGCTGCTTCTACCGCCCCATTCATCTGTGGTCTGTATAGAGAAGATTGATGGTGTTGAATTTTTTAGGAGAGCATTTGGAGATCTTTTCCTACAAAATTTGTGGTGTTGTCCGTGATGATCTTGTTAGGAACTCCATATCGACAAATAATATCCTTGCCTATGAACCTTGCTGTGTTCTTCATTGTGATTGTGGATAAGGATGCAGCCACCACCCATTTTGTAAAGTAGTCAATGGCCACTATGATGAACTGATGTCCATTAACTACTTTCTGGGGCATGGTCCCAACCACATCAATACCCCACATGAAAAATGGCTAAGGGGTAGTTAAGTTGTGCAGCTTTGAAGAAGGTGCTTTGATGAGGTTGGCATAAGACTGGCAAATGTGACATCTTTTTGCATGGTTACAACAATCAGCTTCCATGGTTGACTAGTAATAACCCATACATAAAATCTTCTTGGCTAGCATAAGATCATTCATATGCGGACCACATTCTTTATCATGAATATCTTCAATAATAGTTGCTGCTTCAGAGTTATCTAAGCATCTTAACAAAACATGATGTGGGGATTTTTTGTATAAAGATCGTCTGTGCAAGATAAAGTGTGTAGCCAACCTTTGTAGGGTGTGCTGATCATTTCTGGAGGCCATAAAGGGGAATGTCTAATCTTCAAGGTACTTCTTGATGTTGAAGAACCAAGGCTCTCTATTTGGATCTGTTGTTGTAATCTAAAGACAATGGGTCAGCTTTGATCTCTGGTTGATTTCAATAGGCTTCATCAAAGATTCATGAGACATGTTGATCATAGAGGCAAGTGTGGCTAGTGCATCTACAAACTAATTTCTATTTTAGGCTATCAAATTGAAGCTTAGGTATTCAAAATTCCTAGATAAGGCTTGCACGCAATCATGATAATCTATGAATTTCTCTTCCCTGATGAACCATTCTCCGATGTCCTGGAAAATAACTAGGGTTGAGTCACCGAAGACTTCAAGTTCTGTGATACCCAGGTCAATAGTAGCTTTTAGACTGATAATGCAAGCTTCATACTCTGCAATGTTGTTGGTGCATGCGTAACATAAATGGATGGCAATGGGAATGAGGGCATTTGTGGGAGATATGAGTATTGCCCCAACATTGTTTCCTTTCTAATTAATTGCTCCATCAAAACACATTTTCCATCTTGGCAACTTGGTTAGCTCTACTTCAATGTACAGTATTTGCTCATCTAGAAAATCAAGACTGATAGATAGGGTTTCGTCCACTAGACAATCAGCTAGAAAGTCTGCAATGGCTTGTCCTTTGATTGATTTTTATGGGATGAAAGATATATCAAATTCTAGTAGCACCATGAGCCATCGGGAAATTCTTCCTGTTGTGGATGGTTTCTCGAATAGATATTTGATGGAATCCATTCAGGAGATCGCAAAGACTTTATATGACAAGAAGTAGTGTTGTAATCTCTTAGTTGCATATACTAAAACAAGACATGTTTTCTCTAGAGAAGTATATCTAGTTTCATAATTGATGAACCACTGACTTAAGTAGTACGGCTTGCTCTTTCTTCCTTGATTTATTGTGCTGTCCCAAAATGCAACCCATGGAATTATTGTGTACCATAAGATATAGGATTAATGGTCGGTTTGGTTCTAGAGAAATAAGCACTGGTGTGTTCAACAAATAGTTCTTGATTTTTTTAAATGCAAGTTGGCAATCATTGTTCCACTCGACCGAAGAATTCTTCCTCAAGAGTTTGAAGATAGGTTCAGAAATAGGGGTAAATTGGGTAATGAATCTGCTAATGTATTGAATATGGACCAAAAAGCTATGCACCTCCTTTTTAATTTGTGGGGCTAGCATTTTAATGATAGCTTTGGCTTTGGCAGGATCTACTTCTATGTCTCTCTAACTGATGATGAAGCCTAATAGTTTCCCTTATGAAGCTCCGAAGATACATTTGTTTGGGTTTAACTTCAATTTAAACTATCTCAACCTGACGAACAACTTCCGTAGGTGTCCCAAATGATCTTGGTGACGGTGAGACTTGACAATCATGTCATCCACATATACTTTCATTTCTTTGTGTATCATGTCATGGAAGAGGGCGGTTATGGTCTTTGGTATGTTGCCCCCAAGGGGTAGTGAATGCTGTCTTTGAAATGATATCTTTGACTGCCATCTTGACTTGGTTATATCCAAAATAACCATCTATGAAGGATATCATTTCATGGCTTATTGTATTGTCGATCAAGACATTGATGTGAGGCAAATGAAAGTTATCTTTAGGACTAGCTTTATTCAGGTCTCTGTAATCAATACACATGCGGACCTTTCCATCTTTTTTGGGGATGGGGACAATGTTTGCTAACCATTGGGGGTATGACACAGAAAGCAGGAAACCTACATTAAGTTGTTTTTCGATTTCTTCTTTAAGTTTAAGTGACCATTCAGGTCGAAGATGCCTAGGTTATTGCTTAATGGGGAGCATGGTTGGATCAGTGGGGAGTTTGTGAACAACAAGGTTCATAGGTCCATGCAAAAATGTCAATAAATTCTTGAAGTAAACATACAAGATCATGTCCCAGTTTCAAAGTACTGGGGGTCGCAAGTTTTACCATTTTGGGGGAAGTTTTGGACCCTAGATTTATTACTTACAGGTCGTCGACTAGGGGAAGATTTCTATTTTCTTGACATTCGAAGGCATCAATGATTTCTTGTGGCATCAATTCCTCATCATTGTAATCGTACTCTTCCTGAGTAGCTTTTTGAGAAAGAAAGAATTTAGTAAAATATGAATGAAGAAGGGGTATTATTACCCCAAAAATGAAAGCAGCTGATCTTGGAATTGCTTCCAGGGTGCCTACGTACCTGACATTTTTGCATGTACTAGATGCAAGAAAGAGGGGTCAGTTAGGATTAAGCTATACATCATTCTTGGTCTTTTAGGGATGACATATATGCATTTTTTGACAAACAGTTGAACCTGAAGTTTCTTCTCAAGCTGCCTACATACCTGACCTTTTCTTGCATTGGTCGAATGCTAAAAAAAATTTTGGTCTCTCTGGATTAAGCCACATGTAGTTCTTATTTACAAGGGTTATGAACAAAAGTGAAAAACAAAAGTTTTTGAAAAATGATTGGACCTGAAGTTGTGTCTCAGGTTGCCTACATACTCTTTACATTTGCATTGGTCGAATGCTTTTGACATTTATGTCGGTAGGGATCAAGTCATTTTACAGGGTGAAAAGAGAAACTGGAACTATATGCAGAAAGAGTAACAATTATGCTTCATAGTGTTGATCTTCAACAACCAACTTGGTCCAAATTTGAGTTTTCTTCCATGAACCAGAGTCGTTCTATGGTGCTTGACATAATTCCATCTTCGGGCTGGTTGACCTGGGTGATGTCGATCTCATTTAAATCCAACTCTCCATTGGAAATTATTTGTTGAAGGGCCTCTCTAACATCGCATGGCAAGGAGAGTAGACTTAAGGAGATCAGATTGTCTTCCCTGTTTTCTGAGGTAGTGGGAGTTAAACTTTCACCAATCTCAGGGATAGATGGCAAATTGCTAAAAGAAGGAATGTGTTGACACGCACTAGAACATTGTGGGTGTGGATAGAATACTTTGACTTGGTCTTGGTTGATTGATGGTTTGAAATTCTCAAGAGGGATGAACAAGGGAGTTGTTTCACATGAATTTTCTTGGTTTACTTCTGGTGTTGCCCATAGAGGAATGAGGTCCTAAGTTTCTTCAAGGTTAAGATCTTTCGAGTATTCTGGGGATATAGTGGTTTTCTCAGGGACCTTAAAACTGACCATTTTCTACTTCTTGCCCCAGTGTTTGAGTTTTGGTCTGAAACCAAGGCTAGTCCGAGAGTGTTTATGGACTGCTTTCACTGGTTCTTTTCTACCTTGAAGATGTTTACCCAAACCTTTATCTGGGTTGAACCTCATTTTGGCCATCATTCTAAACTTCAGGGGAAGGATCTTAGATTTCTTTTTTTGTTCTTCTACTTATTCTTTGGTGCAGATCATTTCAAATTGATAAGATGTGTAGGTCTTCAGTGTCTAGAGATTCTACAGCTGTAACACCCTTTGTTTGGCTGTGGTGAGGACATCCTTGTTTGTTGACAAGGTCACTACTTCATCTCTAATAATGAATTTACCTTTCTGATGAAGGGATGAAAGTACAACTCTAACTTGATGGATCCAGAGTCTGCCCAGTAACATAGTAAATGATGATGGGATGTCGAGCACTTGGAAATGTACATTGAGCATTCTCCCCTCCATGATGACGGGTATGTTAGTCTCGCCCTGACCTTATCTTATGGTGTTGTCAAAGGCTTTGATGTTGCACTAATTTGGACAGAGACTTTATACCGAATAGAAAGAGATTTCAGGGTAGCTGTGGTACATATGTTGAATGCAGACCCGTTTTCCACCAAAATCGAAGGAATACACATGTCTTGATGGCGAGCTGAAACATACAATGCCCGGTTGTGTACGTTCCCTTCTGGGATTTCCTCCTCTACAAAGGTGATAACTCGAGGAACGGCTATTCTTCCAACCATGTTTTCTAGCCTATCTGGAGTTATTGAAGCATCCATAAAGGTTTTCCTGAAGATGTTTAGGAATCTATCCCTGTGTAGAGCTGATGTGACTATCAACCCCAAGCTAGAAATGTTAGCTTGAGTTTTGGCTAATTGTTCTACTAAGAATAAATGAGACTTACAGATTGCAGCCTTGGACACCTCATTTTCTTTCTTCTCTTCTTCTTCTTTGATCACTTTCTCCCCTACTAATTCTTGTTCTACTTTTTCTTGTTCTTTCTTCTCTGACTCCAGCCCTGTTTTCCCTTTCCCCTAGGCAGAATCCTAGCTCAAATTGGTGATGGCCGATTTCATGATTTTGCCTGAGCTGGTAATTGATGGGGTTTGCTATCTTGTCTACTGATAGACCCAGGTGAGATTCACCTACTCCCTCCTCATAATTGTGAGGGACCCTATTATACTCATATGGATCTGAAGGTGGTGGGGGAATGTTTACAATGGAAGGCATGTTCGTGGATGGTGATTGATGGGGTATAGGGGGTGGAAAGGTATAAAAGAACAATGGAAATGATTCTGAGGGTGGAGGGGGAATGTATTATGTTTAGGTATATGGGGAAAATCAGGTTAGGGGTTCGGCCATGATGGGGGCTTCTAACTCATCATCCAAGGGAAGTAATGAAAGGGGCTCTTCTTCTGGGGTTTCCCATAGGGATAAGATTTCTTTTGTAGGGAGGTCGGTGGAGTCAACAGGATCTAGGTACAACACTTGGTCTTCTTCCAAGAGAATTATAACAGGTTTATCATCACCAATTTTAGTGATGAAGCTTGTAGGGTTGAAATCCTAACTCCCTACCCCTATCATGTTGGTTCCCTTAGATAGGGGATGAGGTGGAAGAGGGTTTTGAGGGATTCTAGAATTGGGTGGGTTGTTTGATGGAAGACCAAAAGATATTTCCCCTTCTTCTATGAGGTCTTGAATATAATGCTTGAGGGTGAAACACTAGTCTATGGGTTAACCCGATGTTTGATGGAAGGGGCAGTGTTTAGTGGCATCATATCTTGGAGGCAATGGATTTGGAGGGGGTCTTGACTCTAAAAGTTGTAGGAGCCCCTTATTCACAAGATTAGTCCATAACATATTTATATGAATAAGGTAGGGGTGAATCTTCTCTTCTTTCTGTCTTCAAATGGGATAGACATGAATTTGGGTTGTGGCTTTAATTGTGCTTTCATAGGAAGTTATTCCATTGTTGGGAAATTTACTATTGGTTGGTGGGGGTATCCATTACTTTGAATGGGTAATGGTATTTCGATGGTCTACACAGCATTGCTCTCTAGACGAGTTACTATGACTTTTCTAGGAACTGTTCGACTTGTATTTGGAGGAACTGTGGTTGCTTCTATAACAAGGCCTGCCCTGATGGTTAACCAAACATGGGTGGCTTTGTTAATGACTTCGGCAAAGTTGTCAGTGGATACGGTAAGAAGCATTAGTTGGTACGTTGGGCCCATGGTTTTTAGGAAGGTAGAGCTCATATCTTCCTCTAACATTGGGTGTTTCAAATTGGCCATTCTTTGCCTCCATCGGTAGGGATAGTCCCTGATCCCTTCATTGTCCTAGGGGTGCATTCCCTCGATTTCTTCTTGGGTGGGTAGCATCTCTAGGTTGAATAAAAAATTCTCAAGAAAGGCCTTGGTTAAAGTTCTCCAAGTACCTACATCTCTTTTATCTGGACCCACAAACCACTTAGCCATGTCTTTTTCCAAACTTCTTGGAAACATCTGAACTAGAACTCTATCATCTTCTCCCCACTATAACATGGCATTGCAGTTCATGCTCAGGTGTATTTTGGGGCAACCTATGTCTTCATATTTTTCCATATCCAGCATTTGGAAATTACTCGGCAGGTTACCCCCTGGGTACAAACATAAGTCTTCAAAGTCCATGTTCAAAGGGAATTGTCCCCCTTTTAAAAGCTTAATCTCACTAGCCATCTTGGCTATTCTAACCTTAGTCTAATCGGAGTGTGAAGATACTGAGATTCCTTTCCCCTTTTTGTTTTGATGCTCTATGCTGCATTGTTCCTCCAAGTCTTGAAGCTTGGTGGTAACAAGGTTGGGGGTTGTGGTGAAGATAGGTGGCTTTTCTTAGTTCCCAAAAAAATTCAAGGTTTGATATTGTCTTAACAAAGACTTAATGGATGGATATTGGCTCTGGGGATGGTTTTGGGGACCTCTTGTGGTGTTCAGGTACTCATGGGGTACCTTTTCAAATTCTGTGGAGGTTTGTCCCTAACTTTGGAGAGGGACAGAGGTTTGAACTTGTGTTAGTGGGGGAATTTTTTAAGAGGATGAGGAAGATGCTCCACGTTTGATCATGAAGGTTTCCAATAATCTTTCCAGTTCAGTTTTTTGTCGTGGTGTTAGTTGATCACCAGAATCAACCTGAGAATGGAGAGGAGGAGTTATAGTTAAACTTTCGGGAATCGTAGAAGATTGAATACTATTCATCCACAAAGATTCTCCTACCATGGTGATGTGGGACTGTGCCTTCTTTTTCTTCTTCTGCAATCTAGTCTCGGGATGTGTTATTTTGCTAGCAACATATTATTATAATTTAAAGTCATGACTTTTCATTTTATATATATTTAAGCCATAAATATTTAGAAAATGATAGACCATACAATGCATTCATGTATAACTATTGAATTCAAGCTTTGAAAACATAACAAAAATTATATATATTAAGAGTGTTATAAACAAAGTACATCAACTATTACAAAACAAGGTACACAGACCTTTTTACATAAAGCATAAAGAAAACAAATACATAGTCTAGAGTCCTGGGACTTTAGGAGGTAGTAGTGGAGCTTCGACTGGCTCATAGCCCAAGGAGAAAATTTGCTTTCGCAAATTCTGAACCCATTCTAGTCTCCAATGTGTTTATAGGAAGGCAATAGTATTGTTAGACAATATCTCAATGTCTAAATCAGTGTGGGAGATCCTCACATCATTGATTTCTCCTCTTAAAGTGTCAACAAGCTCAGTTAGGGTGTTATTTGCTTCTTGATGGGTGTCTCTTAAGATCTCGGCCTCGGCCCAAAGGGTAAATTCAACTTCGAGCGAGGCTTGAACATCCTTAAGGGTAGTACGGGTAGTCTCAAGGATTGCACATGTCTGGCGATGTTGGGCTTGCTCATTTGTTAGATCTTAGAGAGCTTGGTCTGACTTTGCTTCTATGTGAGAGGGTTCACCTTATGAGGTGGAAGGTTCATCAGATCGGATTCTCCTATTTGGATGATTAGTGGCTAAACCTAATGATTGTGTGGATATGAGGTTGCAAATCCATGAATCATAAGGAGGTGACATTTCAAGTGTCTTGGTAGATACCAAGGGTAGATGCCTCAGTACTCGAGTATATGATTTTTCCCAAAGGACAGTTAACTGAGACCAAACTAAATGAGGTGTCTTGTAATCAAGTTTGCAAACGTCTCCCTAAATGGTGGGAAATTTGAACAAGTGTTGACGAAGAGTGAACTAGCAAAGCACTCGGATTGGCATATAAGGCATGCTTTAGTATAGCCTTGTGATGATCATGTATGTGTGGTTCTTTGAGAACAAATGTGGATAGTGGGCTTTATGCCATTTAGCTCTCCAAATGATATGTTTCATGGACAAATTAGCCATGAGTTTCTGGTAATCTATCATTGGTTTCTTCCCTTAAGGAGTTGAAACAGTTGGGATTTGATAAAGAATAAACAAAGGTAATGAGGAGATATGTCCTCGAAGCCAAGCTTGTAGAAAAGCTGGGCAGCCATACAATCGACCTTTACAGTGCTGAGTATAATGGGATAAAGTGGATGTGATTTCTACGATGATCATGGGGGCCAATGTCTTTCCTTTAGACAGTTGTCCTAGAATGCTACACAAAATTCCATTGATCTGATGCCAGCTACGAGATAAGAGGAGTTAACCCAAGACTATTAATGTGAAAGCTCTGTACTTGGATGGGTTTGAGAAATCTCCGACTTTTTTCCAACCCCAATCCAGTAAAAAGTTGAAAGGATAGTGGAGATAATCGCCCAAAGTCACTTTGGGTAGAAAATTCTTTGACACATTGAGAGTAGATTGAAAGTCTTTGAAGTAGTTATTTTTATGCACGAGGAAGATCGCGTTGGTGTGATAACAGTGCTTTAAGTCTTAAAGAGACTCTAATTTCTTCAATGGTAGGGATCAGCTCATGTTTCCCAAAGCAAAAAACCATAGCTACTAGGTCCTAGAAAGATACGGCTCTTCTAGGAGAGGCCAATCCAGATGATCACGGGATAGTGAGAAAGTAGTCCCAAGCTTGCTTTGATCAACCCAGATGGCTTGTTCCTCTGGTGGGAGTGAGACGAGTACGTACATGAATTTGATGGTCGCGGTAGTGGATGGCTCTAAACAGATGGGTCTAGGATCCATTTTTGCAAAACAACTAAAGGAATTAGTAATCTCTCTTTTTTGTGTTGTTTTTTTCTATTTTTATTGTGTTTCTTTTGTTTTTGTTTTGTGTTTTGTTGTTTTGTTGTTTTTTTTTTTTTTGTCTTGTCTTTTTTTTATTGGGCTAGTACGCCTAATCTTTGTTTTATGCCTGAACTTTAACTTAATTAAAGTTCAGGCTTATAGCACGTTCAGGCATACTATACCTTGGGTTTTAATAAAATGCCCAAAAATGTTTTTTTTTAGTTTTATTATTTTCAAATTCGTTATGTCTGAGGGAAATTTTCATTCTAAGAAAGGTTTTGTCTTCTTTTTCTTCTCCTAATCTTCTTAACAAAATGTGTGCAAGTGGTTCAACAAGGGCTTGCCCTCTTCTTCCATCTCATGAGAAGGCCCTATGGAAAAATCCATCCATGGATAAGGTAACCCCCCTTTTTTAATTTGATTTGTAATTTTTGCATAGTTAAGGGTTTTTCATTTGTTTGTTAAAAGTTTGAAAAAAATACGCTTGAATCTATCTGTGTTGCCTGAATTTACCTAGTATGGTTGATCTTGATGTGCATTCAAATTCAGGCGTACTGGGTATTTCAAGCGTATGAGTGATTTAGGTGTACCCTAAATTTAGGTGTATGCGGAATTCAGGTGTACCCTAATAGCTGTGCAATTTTTGTTTTGTGATTTTTATTGTTTTTGTTAACTTATTTTATATGTATTTTTTTGCATTTGTTTGTTTATTATTTTTATAGGGTAGGGACAATGCATAGACCTATAGATGTTGGTCCGAGGTTCTTCTGATGTGGAAACGTCTTTGCGAGAAGGCTCCGACTGAAGTTAAAGAGATAGGGTTTGGACCCTTTTTGAGCATTCTACTACTGAAGGTGGACAAAGCCTTGTTGATGGCACTGGCAGAGAGGTGGTCTCCTATCACCCATACCTTCCATCTGCCTATGGGAGAGATAGGGTTGCCCCAAAAGGACTTTTACATGTTTACCCGCTTGCTAATGGGGGATGACCCTCCTCCTTATGAGCTGGTGCCTTTTTAGGAGATGATCAGGAGGTGTTTGGGGCTATAGCCCATTTCTTATGATAGAGGGTTCAAAGGAGTTTTGCCTTCTTAGTTTGAGAAGGAATATATTTAGGCTACTAATGAGAGTTCTGGGGTAGAGATAGATTACTCGATCCGAACCTTCCTCCTTTACATGTTCACACAGTTCGTCTTCAATGGGGAGAACTATTGGATTTTCTTCAACTTTCTCCCTGCCTTAGATAACCTTTGGTTGGGATAGATCTGCCCTTGGGTGGATGTACTCCAATATGAGTGAGTTTACCAATGGGGAGAAGTAGTATTTCTTGGCCTTTACTTTCTATGGGAAGTAAAAATACTTATATATATATATATATATATATATTTGTATTGTCTCTTTTTTTATCTTAATTTTAACTATTTTGATTAATGTCTTCATTGTTTTCATTGCATGTTTGGTGTTATGAGAGGGTAACTCCCTTAGCTCCTCGTAGAAAGGGGAGAGTTTTATTTCTCATGCCTTGTGTTGAGAGGTGGAAGACCTCTAACACTTGACCAAAGGCACGGAAATCTATTTCCACTTTTAGGAGGGATCTAGACTAGATCACTACTGCCCAGGTAATATTTTAATTAGTTAATTGATTTATTACTGTGTTTGTTTATTTTAATTATGTTTTAATTAATGTTTGCTTTGTTTGTAGGTTAATTGGGATCCTTGAGCAGCTTGGGGGTTGAGCGGGGATCTGGCTTAGGAGTTCCGGGTTGCATTGGACTAGTCAATGTCCAGGGTGATCCTATTAGCCCCTGGGTAGGTGGAGTGGTACCTGGGGGAGAGGTGCTATAGGCAGTTAGCCTCTCCTGATAGGTTTGTGGTGCCTAGCCCTCCTAGTGTGATCGAGTCTGAGGGGCCTTTGGGCATGGGGAAAGTGGGTGAGCCTATAGATCCCTACTTGCTTCCTAACCTAGACTATTTTGAGTGGTGGGCCACTTAGACTTGTGGGTCCTTGGGAGGTCCGGTTAAGGGAGAGGTATGTTGCATTTACTTATTTTAATTTTTTGTTTACTTTACTGAGTTTTTTAATTCTAATTGTCTTCATTTTTTGTTTTGATAGGCTGGTACTGTTCTAGCTGGCTAACCTAGGGTTGTGCCCCAAAGGGAGGATGTACCAGCTCTTGAGAGGAGAAGGAGAAAGAGGAAGGCTCTAAGTGAGGAAGCCTCGACTGAGAGTTTATTGGGGATGCTCCCTACGATGGTCTCATTGATAGATGCAAGAGGTGGGGTATAGGAGCTGCCTCTCCCAGATAGCACAGTACCAAAGGATTGGGTTCCTCCCCCTTCTATGACTGAGGTATTTTGTCTATTTTATTGTTTATTTACCATTTTTTTCTTTCTTCTTTTAATTATCTTTTCCTTTTGTAAGTGTCTCGAGAAGCTTTTATGGGAGTTATTGGGATGTTAGCTTGGTTTCATGCCTTGGTAAGGCAAGTATGTCATGACATGGGGGAGGAGCTCACTTCTCAACAGATGAGATATAGAACTCGCATCACTGAGGTTTTTTTCTTTTCTTTTTTTTTGGTTTGGTTTTGTTATTTTATTTTTGACTTATTATTTTTTTATTTCTAATATGTTTGGTGATGTTGATTTCAGTTGGGGGGATAGTCTTGAGGCAAGAAGAACAAGATAACCGGCCGGGGACCTACTAGTTATGGGGCAGCCACAACAGCGGACTTAGAGCTTACAAAGAGTGTGTTAGTCAAGACTGAGATTGGTGCAAATCCAGAGTCTATTAGAGATGTCCTTATTGTTGTAGGGGTAGAGCTAGAGGTTAGGGATGATGCTTCTGCCCTGGTAGTAGCAGAGATAGCACTCCCTTCAGATCAGGAAGATGAGGGAGGCTTGTCAGTGTTAGAGACAGTACCTCCCCAAGACAAGGGGAAAGGGATGACTACACTTAGAGGAGAGCAGAGTTTAGGGTTGGCCTACGTAAGGAAACATATAGGTCAAAGACCCTCCAAGGGGTGGTTAAGTTGGTTGATAGAGGGGTGGAGAGGACTCTACTAGTTAGGGATTTGTACTTTTAAAATTTTTTTTTTTTTGGCAGAGGTGCCAATTTTGTAAAAGAGATGGAATGGAATAAAAAGGTTCTTTGTTTATTTGGTTTTAATGGTTTGTGGTGTATGATTGAAATGGAAAGATTAATTACATATATAAATCCATAAATTTTCTAAATATCTATGAAAATAAAGAATTTTGTTTTTATTTTTTTTAAATGTTCGACATGAATTATTGGTTCTAATAGTAACTTATGCAAGCAATCAAATAGAATACAACGGCAAACAAGTCCTATTTCTAGCCCTCTTATCTATTCAAGTATACCCTATATAACTTTAAAATGAATGATATGCTTAAAAAAAAATTAGAGAGATTTTATAAGGTTTCCCAGTCTAAACACCTCCCTAATTGCTCAGATCTTGGAAATAGTGATTGCGTTGGGTTACTCAACCCTACCGCATTGACGTAGCAGCCACGGTTCAAGCGTTGTCCCCCATCCTAAATATTTGCCAATGTCGGTCCATCAGTGGGTATTGAATAGATATAGGGCTTATAATGTTCATACAATATATGAATGATGTGATGTATGTTATGGACTCATATAAAAAAAACAATAATGAAAATCAAACATGTTTTTGCAAGCAATTTGTTAAATGTAGATCTTGGTCTTATTAGCTAGTTTAAACCGTCCTAAAACTAATGTAAGCATGTTTTCCATCCTACGATGCAAGTTCAATATAGCTTGAATGCAAGTATATCCTACTAACTAATGACATGTATTTTAATATATGTGAATATATGCTTCATAGAAGGAAATGAAAGCGTAAATAAAAGAATACTTGATAAAATTTTAAACACGGTGTGGACATCGGTGTGCCCACTTCGGCTGGAGCTTTTCGTGGGGCCAGCCCCTTCATGAGAGAGGGTTTGGGCTTTTTTTTGGAGTCGCCACCAACTCGGGATTAACTGACTGAGTTGGACGTCGGTCCTTCTTTTCGAGGAAATGAAGGAAACTCGAAAGTCTAGGATTTAACTCCTAGTACTAGCCTGAGTTCCGGAGATTAGGGTTAGTTGTTTGGTTGCATTTGGGGAAGGTG
>JAOXJP010122216.1:0-13824 GCA_025762735.1 Platanus orientalis | reverse complement strand
CTGATGGGACACTCGAGGGGCGGAATCAATTCACTTTTTGGAGGTTTTTGATTCCCCCTCCTGAGTGTCCCATCAGGGGGGGTGTCGCACACACTTTTGGTGGTGATGACATGGTTGTGGGAATTCCAACAAAGACAAGCTTTTCATCCTTTTTTCTTTTTCTTTTTCTCTTTCTCCCTCTTTTAGTATATGTGTAATGGCTACGTGGATTGCCTTTCCACTTGGTCACCTTACTCTGATCCTATACTACAGTAAAATGAGCATGAAACCCGACTATCTTTGTTTCTTTTCTAATACCCAAATATTATTAGCAGATTCACTAATAAGAAAACACTCAGGCTGTGTCTGGTTGCTTAGTAAATTACATTTTCTCATGGGAAATGTACAAACTTTCCCAATGAAAGAACTTTTCTTGCATATGCGCCAATATGTGAAAATTTGGACTTTCAATCCTTTCCTTCCATTGGTTGTTAGTGAACCCTCTCTCTCTCTCTCTCTCTCTCTCTCTCTCTCTCATACCCATACAAACTATGAAAGAACACCTGAGATCCTCCGCTGCAAAAGCAGCACTGAGTTCATCTCATCTGGCTTTTTACATACAGCCAGTACGTGTGGTCAGTTTTTTGTTTGAGATACTTTTCCTCACCCGTTGCCACACCACTCAAATATCGCAAGTAGCAAATAAGCTACATCGTCTATGTCAGTTTGAACATGGTTGGCAATAAATTTTATCAAACATGTTTGATAGTACTGTGGGGCGAGGAAAACTCTTTTTCTCACAAGTTGGTACTGAATCTCAACTAACATGTCAGTGTGAGTATCAAAAACGAGCAAATTAATATAGACTCCTTTGGACGTCCATGCTTGATATTTTGTAGAGCAACTTCCACAGAGAAGCATCTTCATGATCCACTCTTCTTCAGTAGTCTTATCTTATTTAGCTAAGCAAGATTGGAGTTAATTCATTGGAATGTAGGGAGATCTTAGTTTTTCGACCCTAATTGGCTTTATTAATTCGTATTGCAAGCTTGTACGTAAAATGTGCATTAGACAGTACAATATATTATTCACACCAGTTGGTCAGTCCAATCCTCCCAGGCTGGTGGGCTGACCCAGGTCCACCGAGTAACATGAGTTAACCTTGACACAAATTTGAAAAACCGAATGATCTAATCTCACCATCGGATCCATGGTTTGATGGGATAGGATCAAGAGGTTAATAGGTGATTATATATTCATTCAGGTCTTGGGATCACACTGGTAATTTAAGGGACCAGTTCCCAACTTATATAGTCCGACCATCCATGTGGACCGGATACAAAACATTGCTACTAGAGATGCATCAAGCAACATGTATTGTAATTAGATGTACACTAATATGTAGCCATCACAAACAAAACCATTTGGTTGGAGCCAGAGAAAATCAGCTACCTTTTAGCAGATTTCTAGTTTATATCTACAAAGCTAGATTTATAATTGGTTTTTGTGGAAAGTGGTCGGACCATCTACCCTGGTCCGGTTTGTGAAACCACAGTTCATAGTGAAGCCATGAAGCCAAACCCTTCTCATTCCCTCCTGTTCCAAATAGTCCATATTGCTTCACACTTCATTAACTTCTCACATTGTAAATTTGAGACATCTATCTATGGTAACTTTGAGGGGTTCTGTGATTAAATACAACTTATTTTCTCACATGTAAGATAGAGTAAATGTATGCATGCATGCATACTTTCTCCATGAAGGCATGGATGTAGAGATGAATTTCATTGAGAATTACAATGCATCATATGAGAAAGGAAAAGGGGGAGACATGCTGATTGTCCCCAGATTTTGTTCATTTGTAACATAATATGGTCGGAGAAGATATGCCAAGGACGTGGGGTTTGTCAAACCATATGATGTAGAGACATAATGATGAATAATGCACATGGACATGGCCAACCCAGAGCTTCCAATTGGATGCTTACAGGGAGCCCTCTGCAACACCAATGAGGATGTGACACGTGTATATGAGGCGGGTCTTTTGGTCATGGCACTGGGTCACTAGTCAGTAGAAATGTAATGACAAGATAGCCCCTTGCAAGGACACTGCTGCAAACCTCACCCCACCCCAAAACCCTAAAGAATGGATGACCGAACTCCACGATTGACATAATGATGAATAGTGCACATGGACATGGACATGGCCATGGCCAACCCAGAGTTCCCAATTGGTTGCTGGGGCACGATATCCCGTGCGATGCCCCCTTGTGTGACGCCCCATGAGGCAAGACACAAGCGGATGGGCCCATTCACTTTTGGGATGTCCCATCACCCCCAAATGTGAATGGGTCCCACCCCCTTGTGTCTTGCTTCACAGGGCATTGCAGAAGATATCAACCCACGAACCTGGCAGGGAGCACTCTGCAACACCAATCAGGATGTGACACATGTACATGAAGGCGGGTCTTTCGGTCATGGCAATGGGTCCCTAGTAGGGGTGGCAATGTTTGATATGACCCGTGAACCCAACATGAAATAAATGGGTTAGGGTTGACTGTAAATGTGTTTCAGGTCAAAGCAGGTTGACCCACTTTGACATGATTAATAAATGAGTCGGGTTAGGGTGAGCCATATAATCGTATACCCTCAACTTGACACGGAACGAATATGACCCGTTGACATGAATTATTGCATAATCCGTGAATTTGACACGAATCCAATACGAAATAAGTGGGTTAGGGTTGAATGTAAACGTGTTTTGGGTCAAAGCGGGTTGAACGGATTGACCCACTTTGACAATTAATAAATGGGTCGGGTTAGGGTTGAGCCATGTAGTTGTATACTATTATCTCGGCACGACACAAACCTGACCCACCAACACGAATTGGCACCCCTAGTCCCTAGTCAGTAGAAATGTAATGACCAGATAGCCCTTTGCAAGGACAGTGCTGCAAACCTCACCCAATCCCAAAACCCTAATGAATGGATGACCTAACTCCACGATTGACATTGTCCTCCTCTTTTAAGGAATGTTACCCAACTCAACCATGGGCCACTCAATTATGGGCCTATGGCCCATGTAGCATTTTTTAAGGGTCAGTGTCTCCTCCACTACAATCTCCCCATCCATACTAAAAATAGTGGTCTGTCAAAGAAAATTTCAGGTGATATTGAAGGAAGCGTCGGTAAATATGTGAAAAGAAGAAAGTGAGATTTTCCGTATAAAAGAGTTGGGAGGATGGAGTGATGTTTGTCCATAAATTGTTGATAACATGTTAGAACCTACCTCCAGCTGAAAGAGAGCACATGGGTGGATCACCTGGGATTAGGTTTCTGTATGGTACAATTATGGGTTCCATCCCCTCCTGGTTGGTTACCACCCCATTAGCTCGTACTCCGTGGTACACCCCAACTTGCATTCTCTCTGCTCGCTCTCTCTCTCTCTCTCTCTCTCTCTCTCTCTCTCTCTCTCTCTCTCTCTCTCTCTCAGGGTGCTTTTGCATGAGATGTCGCTTTTTAATTGTCCTGTTAGTGTCGGGGGGTTAAGGGGAATGCCAATCCAAGGTGGGATATGCCGTATGCATATTATGCTAAAAAGTAACATCTTTCATCGTCCTGCTATGATGACTCGGGATCCTCTGTAGCGGAAGCTTGTGTGGCAATTGTGTAGCGATCACCACGATTGATGCATGGCGTTTACAGGGTTAAAAGTGTCAAAAGAGTGCCCGATTAAAAAATAAAAAAACACAAAAGGCGTCAAATTTGAATATAATCCATAAGGGTTACTACTACAAATGATAATAATAATGTGGAAGTGATTTGAAAATCAAGCCCTTTAGGGCGAGTTGTGTGCTGTGTGATTCAAATTTGATGAGAGTTATGTGAATATATGGGTGTGTAAGGATAATGGTTTTACTTGGATTACAGTCCAAAGAATTGAACTTGGCAATACATTTGCACTGCACATAATAACACCATTTTCATTATTGTTATTGTTCTAGTTATTTCAAGTTAACAGTGAAAAGTGGCTTATGTAAATGACAAAGATTTTATCAAATTGCCCAATTTGGCACAATTTGTCAAGACCCATTACAAATAGAAGGGAGTTTTGAACGATCAAAGGAGGGGTAATTTAAGCTTACCCACAATTGCTTAAACAATCAAAGCACTAGCGTTCATTTAAGTTCCAAAAAATGCAGCCCATGAAAAAAGGTAAGCCCTTTAATGGAATTGTCGGAATATATTGAATTTGATCGATGACCAAGCCATTGTTACCAGAAAACCCATTTCTCACATGAATAAATGTTTCTCGCAAAACCTAGTTTGGGGCATATATTATGTCTTCGTAGGTTTGTTTTGTTTTGTTTTGTTTTTTTAATTTTATTTTATGAATAACAGATTTTATTAATAAAAAAAATTTTGTAAAGTACAACAAATATAATAGTAATACATCACTTCAACAATCATGAGATAAAAGTATAAGGGTAAAGAAAAGAAGACCAATCCCTGATAAGATCATTAATTGAAAATTGTTGAAATTCCTTTGAGACTTACGCATGAAGCTACGTCAAAAATAATTCAATTGACAGCTTCCAAGAAATGTTTAGATTTTATTTCAAAGATTCTTCTGTTCCAATCTTTCCAAATGTACCAACAAATCCTATGAAGTATAACCAACCAATATTTTTTTCCACGAGTCTAGAAACCAATCATTCCAATGACAATTTAGATCATTAAAAAAACTATTTACCATTAAATTTCACATGCAATTCCCACACTCGCTTCCCTTTCTTTTAAATATGGATTATGAAATGATTTATACTAAATTTCCTTTTCCTTGCATGAGAAGTTGTTTCTCTACATCTTCTATTATTATTTTTTTTAAGGGTATCCTTGAACTTACATTACTTGTTAAGGACATTTTCAAAACAGTAAGATAAACCACATATAATGAGATCGAGAAAGAGGAAGGCAGGCAATGTACTACAAATGATTATGACTAAACATAAGCATATTCTTAGGAAAATCCAGGTGGGAAAATGTTAGAATCGTACAAAAAGATAGAGAAAAATTAAAAATAGAGACAGAAAATCCGTATAGAGAGAAGAGAGGAAACAAAAAAGAAAAAAAAGCTTTTAAGAAGTAGCCACCCAACAAGGCTCCCGAATCATCAAAAGCCTTTTCCCTCTCCCTCCTTCATTACACCTGCTTCGCCTCTGAAAATTCCCAATTTCCTTCTCAACCCCAACATTTCCATGCATCTCCTCACCCCAATTACCATCACACTCCTTTCCTCCTCCTCCCAATTCCTCTTCTTTTTCTTCCTCCTCCTCCTCCTCTTCCTCCTCTTCTTCTTCCTCTTCAAGATTGGGAGAATTGTTCTTCAAAAAGTGAAGCCTAAGGCGGCCGTCGCTCCTTTCAGCTTGAAAATAAGTTGGGGAAGAAGGGATTGTGACGACTTTGATCACTAGCCGCCCCCCTTCCCGGTAAGGCCTCACATGAACACAATTGGAGCCGCTAATCGACGTCAAGGGAGGTGGGAAATTGCGAAAAGTATCCTTTCTAGGCTCTGAAAGCTTCCGCGACTTCAGCCGCTCTCTCGTCGGGAACTTCCCGCCTTCCTCGTCGGACTCCGACGACGAGAAGCTGCCGTAGTCGCTAATGTCGGTGCCGGTCTCCGAACCCAGATTCTCTGTGCACAACTCCAAGCTCTTGTCGCTGAGCATCGACGAAGAACGCTTATCGAGAGGGTGGACGTAAAGGGTCTCCTTCTCTGCTTCTGCTGCTGCTTTGGCGGTCTCCTCTGAAGTTCTGTTGAAAGGTTGGATGAAGCTCCAGCTACCCAAGTCGCCATTAGAGCAGGAGTGTTTGATTTTGTCATCCAGGTCGTCATGGACGTGTTCCTTGGTATCAGAATCTGAAAGACCAGACTTCCATTTGAGAGATGGGGCGAAGTACAGTTTGGGTGCAGCAGGTTTGTGCCCGCGAGGCCGTGGTTCGATTAGCCTTGGCTCTAAACATGACTGTAGACCTTGACACACTGTCGTCGACATGATTGAAATGGCTATTGATGAGAAGAATAGTGTTAAAAATAAGTAGAAAAGAAGCTACAGAGGCTAAGAAGTAAGAAAAGAGGAGTTGGGTTTTAGATTAGAATGCAAGGAAATTTGAGTCAAGAGAGATTAATTGTTGAGAAGGGAGATGGGTTAATGGTGTGAGCAAAAACCCATCTTTTGGTTTGGTGGAAATATGGTTTAAGGAGAGAAGAGAAGAAGAGTTAGAGAAGGGGGAGGAGAGGAGAAGCGAGGACATGAGGGATAAGTGGGGGTGGTTGTGTGAATTTGTAGTGCCCAAAAGTGGCCTGAGGGCTTAGAGTAGTGACGAGCCAGAGGAGGCACTTTTTACGGCCACTAGAATTATATGACCTTTACTTTGCCACACGTAATAAAATATATGGAAAATGAAAAAAAAAAAAATCAACAAGAAGTTAAAAGAAATAAAAAAAGAAAGGGTAATTATTATTATTATTATTATTTTTTGACTTCTATTGATAAAACTGGACAAATGATTCTCAATTAATTTACTCTTCTCATGTGAGGAGGGAATGGGTAGGGTTTTGTTGTTGGGAATGTGTGTATGTAAGATAGGGGTGTCAACAAGCCGATCAGCTCTGGCTCATCATATAAATAAAAAGCTCAGGTTCAATTCAGCTTAAGCTCAAGCTCGCAAAGGCAGGCGGACTTGGCTCGCCAAAACCCGAATTATTTTGAAATAGGCCCAACAGCCTAATGGCCTATTAACCCATTCTACAATTTGTTGAAGACGTCCAAAAGTTCACTTATCTAATAATCTTGTCTAAAGTGAGATTTAAAGTATTATATTTGTGTAATATATATAAAATATGTATCTTTACCGAGCCAAACTTTTAACAAGCTAAGTTTAATGAAACTTAAAATTATTATATTATATTTTATAATATTTATAAAATATGAAACTGGTTTAGGAAATGAGCTCAATTCAAGGCTCAAGTTCAGCTTAGTGAGCTTTAAACAAGGCTCAAGAGCTCCAAGTTTAGCTTGGTTGGCTCACTGACAGCCCTAATGTGTGTGAGAGAGTATATTTGATCCAAAAAACAAGTAACCTTCTTCCAAAAGAAAGCCAACAAAACTAACAAAAAACAGAGGATTCTCACTGATAATGAAAGCGATTGCTTTTCTCCTCGATTTTTCTTCTCAAAACACATTTTTTTCATATTTATCTTTTCTACAGGGCTTGGATTACATGCAAACGAATTTCCTGAGAACTGTGCAAACTGTAGCAGGGGGGCTGATGCATCAGCACCGAGAAGTGTTTTAGGGGGGGGGGTGTTATCAGTTTTCGGCGCTGATGTGTTCGCACCCTACTGCAGTTTGCACAGTTCCCACGAAATTAGTTTGCACCTAATTTTCTTCCTTCCTACATGTCTTTGGGTCGAGGTCAAAACCAAATCCGATTATCTGCTAATGAATTTCGTGAGAACTGTGAAAACGGTGCCAGGGGGCTGACGCATCAGCACCGAAAAGTGATTTACACTTTTTTTGGGGGGGTGTGCTTATCACTTTTCGGCACTGATGTGTCTGCACCTTGGTGGTGACGTTTCCATGGTTCTCATGAAATTCTTCTCACCTAATTGTTTTCCCCAATTCCGACTATTTTGATTTTTCAAACTTGAAAGCACAGCCAATGAAATGGGTGAAAGTACTTAAAATTTCATTATTCATTGGCTCCAAAAAGGTGAAGTCGTCCAAATACTCCCTAACATCTCTCTCTCTCTCTCTAAAAAAAATATGGCAACATCATACAAACCTATAAAGAGAGATTTAATCAGCATTAACAATAGAATTAAAAAAAAAAAAAATAGTACAAAATTCTAATTTATTATAATAAAAAAGTGAGAATTATAATTGTCGGTAAGTGAATCCAAGGAGTTTTTTAACAACCGACAATAGGTGAAGAACCCATGAATAAATAGTTAAATAAAAAGCCAACCTCTTTTGATTTTCTTTCCCCCCTTACAGGCACGAGGTCTTTCTTTTTCTTCCATATTGAAATTCAAATCCCAAGTTTAGTGTTCTTAGTTAATATTGTTTTTATTAGAATCAAGAAACATCTCTCTCTGCTTTTTGGTCTGGCCTACCATTAGCCAACCTTGTTAAGAATACCTAAACTATAAGGATAGCTTTCCGTACACACAAATCCTCCTGATATAAAAATAACTTGTTTCCAAGCCAATGAAAAGGGAATAAATGGATCTTCCACTATCTCAAGCACCCTCTTTTCTTTTCTTTTCTTTTTTTTGGTTTTTCCTCTTTGTCGGGAGGACATCCTTGCCTGCTCTCCAAGTGAAATGTTAATTTTTTTTAGGTATTTGAAGATTCAATATTCTATGGGATCTATCACCTATGTCCTTTTGGTGAGTCATTTTTATCCTTTTTGGTCATTTGGTGAGTCATTGAGGGGGAATACCATAATGTGATAAGCATCATTGTGTTGTGTCGGCTTAGTTTTCAATTATGAAGACTACTACAAGTCTTCCACCACCACCACTACCACCATCACTCTCTCTCTCATAGGTTACTGGTTGAGTTAATTGCCTTAGTCAACAAACACGTCACCTTTTTCTAAGTTTGTGGAGGTGCATCACACCCACTATTATTTCTAGTAATTTTTTCTTATTTCTAGTAGTTTGTTTTCTCTCAAAAGCAGAGTTTAAGTAAACAGGAAAGACAAACTCTACAGCCATGCTGACAAAAGTAGGACAATGTCCATATACACCACCCAAGCCATTTGGTTATACAACACAAGAGCTTCCTTATATGTTAAAAGATAACTAAGGCTATACAACCCAAGTAGCAAGGTTTCTGTTAGAATCCAATGCTATGTACTAAGAACGGAAATCAATTAACCCATTGCAGGGGATCCATTAAATGAATACCAAAAGAAGTGGGAGTCAATGAACAGCTCATTTACACCTCAAAAAATGGGTTATTTCACATTGCCTTCATTGACTTAACATGCAAAAAAATGAATCTTGTCTTTCTTTTATTATTATTATGACCCTTAACATTGTCTGTCTTCTTCATTTTCTTTTTCTTTTTATATTTTTTTCTAAGTAAGCTGTGAACTTGTGATATCCCCACGACCTCGCAGTCCCAAAACAGATGAACCATAACTGACCATGTCAAACCCTTGAACCATTCCAAATCCTTAGGTTGTTTGGTGTATACCTAATGCAAGAAAAGATTTAAAACAAATATAAATATTAATGAAAAGTCAAAATTTAGTCAAATGGGATGATTGCAACCACCAATTAGATCTTATAGATCAAGATTTGGATTCAACTAATGATCATTCCCACTTCAAAGGAAGAGGACTGAATTTTTTCTTTTGACATTCCAAAAGATGCTATGGATTAGACGATCTCCATAATGCCATAAGGTTGGTTTTGTTTCTAAGATAATTATGGCCGGTGTTTAAACTAACGAACAATGATTAATTTTTAACTATTTATAAAATTTTATTATTGGTAAATATCATGCATGATTAACATCAAACCGTTAAATGCTACAAAAGTAATATTAAGAACGATATATTGGTAATAGGGTAACTATATAACTGCTGTTATAATGAGCATAACGGTTAAAAGCAGTCATAATTTACATATATGATGACAATAATCTATGGTATAATGCCATTACAAAAAGTTATCATAGTTCTTGTTAGAGCCATAATTATGACTTACTACTCAACCTTGACCTCGACCGCTTAGTATCAATGTCACATGTGCAATGTAGGCAAGAAGGAAGGGATTGAGTCCCATTGTTCTGACCCAAGTGTCATTATGGTTAGATTTTGAACCCAAAGGATCTCACTTATGATCCTAAAGCATATAACATGAAATAAAACAGAACTTAATGAGCTTTGGTGGTTCTAAACAGACATGTTTTTCTAGCCCTCCAAATACTCTGTTAGTAAGGGTGATTGAGACTTTATGTGCCTTTTGCCCACCCCCAAAACATCTTTACTTGTATTCTTGTTTGAAAGGAAAGGAAGACTCCTAAACTAAGGCAAGTTTGATTGGTTGTTTCATCTTGTCCCCCCAGCCTCAAGTGAAACCTTAAAGTTGGCCCCGATTTTTCACTTTAATTTATGAATTCTTTAGGACTAATTGAGAAATATGAGGGAATCCACTTCATGACTTGCACATGCATGTGTAAACAAGCGTACTGGCCTCTACCTTTTGGCCATGTTAGTGCTACCTTTTTCCCTCCATTGCTCATACTTGTTTATCTAAAACAACCTGAAAGGAAAGCCTCCGTAAACCATGCAAACATGTCTGGCAGCTAATGGTCGTTTTATCTCATCACTAATTACAAGATTGTTGCTAACTTCAAGATAAACACAACTATAAGTTCATTGAACCCAGAAAGAAAACCATATAGAAGGAATGTAAACATTGCTGTCGAGTCTTTAACTCTACATACAGTGTTTTAACATTGGGATTGAATCTCTACAGGCTTGAATAATACTGTTTGACATATTACTTTCTCATCTGTTGGGTTAAGATAGTAAATGTTAGAGGACCCATAGTTAAGGAATAAAACTCTAAGAAAGGGTCATCAATAAAGATAAACAAGAAATCAAAAAAACCTTTTTGTAAGTTCTAAATCTAAGTTTATGAACAGAATGACAATTAATTAAGAAAATGGGTTAATTAAGTTTCTAATTAAAGAACCATAAGCATACAAGTGCATTGTGAGAGAACTACTACAGGAGCTCCAGGTGCTCAAGGGCTAAGACAAGTGAACTGCAGAGTCATTGTGGGCACAGACAGTTACAAGGTGCTGACTTGGTGTAACTTTCTTCAAGAAAATCACTTCCAAGAATTTTAGAAGATGACCAAGTAGAAAGCATATTAAAAATCTGGTGCAGGTCCTATTATGGGTACAAGCCAAACGAGGGGACACAAGTAAAACAAGGGTTAGGCAAACAACTTCTAAGGTCATTCCAAGGAGAGCAGTCAACATTGAGACAGAATTTAGTGCTTTTCATTTGATATATCATGTATATACTTCTGAAAAGCTGATCTGCCTACATTGCCATATGATTTAATACAAATACAACTCAACAACTTGCACATTCTAAGCAGAACAGTAAAGAATAATTTTATTTCTTTTTAATCAGTAAAAAATTAGCTGTATTGCAGAACAGTAAAGCATAATTTGGTACTTCATCTGATACATCATACATGTTACATAGATTACTATTTTTCATTTTTGATTAAAACATGTTACATAGATTTGATTATACAGTAATATAACATCCCGACTCCATTTAGCATCTAGTGCCAAGGATGTATGCCCCTGCACACAAGAAAGGAGAGGTGCCTGACTGGAATTTGCTTGGTTATCTTGTGCTGCATCCTGACAAACCTTGCTGATGAGTTTTGACAAAGTTTTTCAGATTCTCAATAGTCAGCAAGAGATCCTTCTGCATGGCTTCTTCGTGTTGACAGGCCAAAGCATCTATCCGCTGTCCTTTTCACCTTATCTGCCATCGCCTTTCAATGGGCTGGAAAATTTGAAATAGCTAGTAACCTAATAAAAATAAAATTTTGATAAGCCATCAAACAATGAAAATGTTCAAATCTACATGATAGAATACTGATAATTATAACCCAAAGATTATACATATACATTCAAGAATAAAATATGAAATTCTATTGATGTATCTGATTATGCTTTTATTTGCAAGGTTCAGTGTTCATTTGTTCTCGTGCTTACAATTATCAATCTAGTGCTCTACATGTTTCAGTTTACTCCCTAAATATGTCATATCATAAACTTATGTGTGACACATCCAAACCGTTGTCAAAAGGGAAAGCAGAACATCAGCACAGAAATGAACTCCAGTGATATTCCTGTAAGCCTTTAAGTCATATCCAAGTGTCCAAAAGCAAGAAAATCTCATGTATCCATGACAAACATACAAAATATGGACATACGAGACAAAATGACACTACTGGAAAATAAGTAGGGTAATTGTTACAGTAGGGGAGAGAAGTGGAAGGAAGATGACATCAGTCAATGTTCCTTGATTAGGTCAATATGCTTTTTATGAGTGATTCTGAATGCTACTTTTACAGAACTTGCATTGTGCCCAAACCCAATTATACATGAACCTCTAAGAAGGTATGGAGGACCCTTGAACCAGATAATTTCACAAATGATTGACAGGGCTGCATGTTTTGTTTTCATGCTTAAATTGCAATTTGCAAATGCATCTTCTATCATTCCATGACACCAAGGCAGGCTTGAGAAATGCACAAAATCATCTGAAGAGGAAAATCATGACGAATATCAACTGTAATCATGTATGAGTGACACCAAAATCAACAACTAATTCTCCTGTTTCTGGAGGAATTCAATGGGATCATTTTAAAATAAATTGTAGGAACAATGGCAACAGTACTATAACATTATAAACAATCTTTCACAATACAAACCCCATCCTGATCTTACAGATTAATAATGGTACTGATTACTTCTACAAAGTTTACATGTATAGATAAATGAAATCATCACTGTCCAAAGTTAAAATTGCAAAAATCCTCAAGCATAAGTGTATGTTCTTTCAATGTGTTCTATCTATACTCTATAGTGTTTTAAAATGCTAAAGCATGAGGTGTAGGGCTCACAAGCATGCCATTCTTGATAAATAAATAAATATAAAAATATAATAGTATGGTCAACTGTATTATGTTATAACTCAATTGTCATCACAATCAAATGAGGAGAAGAGGTTTTCTCCAATGAGGAAGACACTTTCCTTATTTAATGAATTACTTAAAAGAGAGTTGTTGTGGAATGGCATGGCTGATTTTAACAAGTATCATTTGGTGGATTGGAAGGTGGTTTGTGAAATTCTAGATTTAAGGTCTAGCAATCCTAGAGGGGAGGGGTGAATAGGATTATGTCAATTTATTTTTAAAATTCTTTTCAATGTTCACCCAACTTAATTTAACCAAGTAACAGTGTGCAACACTTAAATGTCTCGACTATCCTAAATTTAATTCAATTAATGTTATTTTCTTCTTTGCAGAAATTTAGGACTGAGTGTGTGCTTATTTGTCCAATTCAATCCAAAGATGATATATATGAATAAAAGCAATTGAACAATAAATATAGAAAAAAACACACCACACAATAGGCAAGATTTAAAGTGGTTTGGTTAAATCTAGGCCTACGTCCTCTATCCCAAAAGCTCTTTATTGAGCCTACTTAATTTTTGTTAATAGTCATACTATTACAGGCAAATTAAGAACCCAACATTACAACTGAACTCAGTCATTAACAATACGCACACTTGGTGTCTCTGGCAAGTGAAGTCAAACCTCCAGTGTCTCTGGTGAAGGTGGTCTTGTCTTTGGTGGCTCCGGCAAATATTCAATAGAGTAAATAATAAAGAAGGAATGTAATTCCCAGATTTTTGTGCCTCTAAGTAGGCTAATTTAACAATTAAATCACTGGTTAATATTCCACAAGATATATAAATAGTGGGAATATTAATTTAATGAAAATGCCTCTCAATAGGCAAATATTCCTATGGTGTTTGGTAAAAAATTCCTTCAAATGTATATAACAATGAGGAATTAATTCTCCACTAAGTGCCTCTTTATGTATGCTGATTTTACTATTAACTCCGGATTAAACATAGCCTCTTTAAATAGGTAAATATGCCTATAATGCACAGCTACTCCAAAGTATTAAATAGGATTTGAATCACCTCTTTATGGCTTTAACT
>JAOXJP010122205.1:0-13825 GCA_025762735.1 Platanus orientalis | reverse complement strand
CTCTCCCTCTCCTTTTTTTTTTTTTTTTTTTTTTTTTGTGCTGTTTGGACCTGTAGGTCTGGGCAGAAGCCTCCATGCACATACCTGTAGGTCTGAATGGGAAGGCCCTTGCACGTTTGGGACTGCACGTTCATGCACGGGGAGCCTTCCCAAACCTGCAGGTCCGAATGGCAAAAAGAGAGAGAGAGAGAGGAGATGCGAGGGTGGGGAGAGAGGGAGGAGGGGTATTTTAGGGAGGGATGTAAAAGGAGAAAAAAAAGAAGGGGTGTGATGAAACGCTTTAGGAGTGCTATTAGTTTGGGTGAGTGGTTGAAGGTTGAGATTGCAAGGACCTAGGATGAGGCAAGGAGACCCAGGTCAAGATATAATTGACATTGAAGTTGTTGAAGTATATTAATTTGTATATCTCCTAACACTTTTAGATTTTGGGAGAGGTTGGTTAATTTACTGTTAACATGGTATAATAGTAGGTTTGGATGTAATGTTGTATGTGTGTGTCCTTGTTGTGTGGATCCGTATTTAACTCCTCAAGTGTGTTATCTAGGCAGAACAATGTTCCACCTGGGGGGGGTGTTGAAATATATTAATTTGTGTATTTCCTAACACCTTGAGGTTTTGAGAGTGATGGTTAATTCACTGTTGTCAACAGAAACATGTGATATAGTTGTCTAAATGGGTCAATCACGAGGTCTTGCAGTTCCTTTCAATTTAGATCCTATTGAACTGTCAGTTTAAGATACAGGCCTTGTTATTTAAAGAGTACTCTGTCATCCTTATGAGAATACTGTTGCTTTTCATGGGATAACAATAGAAGTTGGAATGGAACATTTGGAAGAAGAGGAAAAAAAAGAGGGGAGGGGAGTGGGAAAGAATTGTTTGGATTAGCTGATAAAGTAAAACTGGATTTTGTCTGGGGAAAGAGTGGGTTTGGTTAGTGCAGGCATTCTTTTCTGGATAGGCTTCCAACCGGGCGAGTTTTGGTTGTCTGGAGTACTTCGGCACCATTTCATAGAAGGGCTCTATAAAAAGCATCTTTTCGACTCTTCCTTATTCAAGGGGTACAAAAACTAATCTTGGAAAGAGGAGTTGCCGTGAAACACCTCTGAGAATAGGTCTAAAACGATAACCAAACACCCTAGGAAATTTTTTTGGATGATTGAAGAAATGTATTTTTCCAAATACTTTACACACGCACCTCTGTTGCAATTTGTGGCTCCTCCATAAACGAAACAGGTGTGGAGACTTACGGGTTCATTCTCGAAGAGACCAATAAAAATGATTAAACGCCGTTGCCGGGGATCGAACCCGGGTCACCCGCGTGACAGGCGGGAATACTCGCCACTATACTACAACGACTTGATGCTTCTTTTGCATGCTTGAGATATTAATAAAGTATAAAAGAATAAAAGACTGATTATTATTACAATCTCACCATTTTAGAATCTTTTATCAAGAGAATTAATAAAATAGTGTGAAACCGGCCTGCACTTGATGTCCCACAAAAAGATTTAAAAAAAAAAAGATAAAAATAATGGTTCTTGGTCAAGGTTTACAGCTTGGTTGTGAACACTGGGTCTACTTTTAATACAAGTCTTAGCTTTTATTTTATTTTTGCACAGTAACACAACCCTTGCTTCATTTATTAATTTATTCTCGTGATATAAAAAGGGAGGTTCATTAAGGGGTATGGGGATTGCATTTGAACGCCAAGAAGGCAACGGCGTATATGATCTGACCAGCAACAATACCACCACCATGATCTGCTGCCGTATATGAGCGACTATATTCAAATTTCTGTGATTATGAGACACAAAAGCTCCCACCAAATGTTCTGTGATGAAAAAAATATATATACTTTTTCAGCGTCTGTGGTGAATTATAAACTGCCAAGTGTTATTTTGGGAGGGGAGTAAAAATTCAAAAAATTGTCCAGTAGCTATCAAAAAATATATATTAAATTTAAAAACACATCATGTGTCAATCAAAGGCACGCCTTTAGAGGTCTGTGTAAACACAGAGAATCATTCTTCAGAAATGCTTGATCAAAAAGAGACATAAGAAGCTGCCAATCTTACAAAAAAAAAAAAAAAAAAGAAAGGCATATAAATATTTGGATGATAGTAAGAGGAATTTTGCATGTGCGATGCACATGGATGATAATTTGTGTGAGCTTGATTTGCAACCAATTTAATTTACCCCTGACCATTATATTATGCCAATTGAAAAAAGAAAAAAATTATTACCCATACTTTTTGAAAGTATATTAGAAGCAAGTAGGAACATATTTTCCCTTCTCGAGATTCTTCCAAAATGCCAATACCCCCAATGTGGGTGGCTGCTCCATGACCCTCTTAGGCGACCCCCTCTTGCAATGTAGCGTCTTAGGCGACTCCGTAATAATTGCTACTCATTATGGTAAATTTGGTACTTTGTTAACCAATTTATTTTATATTCATATTGAGATGGTTTGGTTGTATACTCTATTGGGAATTATTTATGTTACACATGTTGATTAATAATGCATATCAAATTAGTAATGGAACATCCAAATACCCAATGCAAGGAATCGACAGTTGTTCCAAAGCGTGGAAAAAATATTATGTAGACAAAAAAATGGATAAAAGGGCATAAGATCCCTTATGGATTCAAGAAACTGGCTTACACTACAATTAAACAATGAATTTATCTTAGTATTACCTCCCAACAAACATGTTAGAATAGACTAAAACTTTGAAGTTTTGATTCAAGTTAATACATGAAATTGTCCATAAGAATGGTGTAACGATCCCAGATTTTATAACTTTATTGAGGCATGAAGCTGGGTTGTTACTAAACTAGAACCATACATAATTAGTTATAAATTTTAACCTTTTACTTTAACCGTAGATTTAACATAACATACGCAGCGGAATAAAAATAATTTATCATTAGCAACATAATCCTCAAGATGCAACGGAAATAAGAACATGACATATAATCACATTATCTACACCATCATTAATCCCTTATGGTCACAATTTGAATGTAAAATTACAAGTCTCGAAATTCAAACTTTAATCTTAATACATTCAAAAATAAATGTCTAATATGAAATACAGGGTCTAATGAAAACTGAAACTAATAAGAAAAAAATAAAAACATTCGTCGTAGGTCTTCCTTCCGACCTCAAGGTATTTTAAATGACACGCTTGTATTAAACCTCCCATGTAATAAAAATAGTATGGATGGATGAGATATATAGCTCATAAATAGGTACACAAAACATATTACAAAAATCGGACGGGTAAAACACAAATCTTTCAATATAAAAATACTAAATATATCTTCATATAGAATACATACCATATTCTAACATGTAGGCATTTACTGGTGTACATACATTATCTACTACTCATCACATAAATTGAATACTCATCATCATGGTTCATCATGTAGGAATTATGCATGGTAATTCACATAATTCTATTTATACATGACATTATTCTAATATCTATGTATGACAATATGCATAATTCTTAAGCAATTAGCAATCATAATAATACTTTTGCATAATGAGACATGAAATTGTACTTCTATATTCAAGAAGTTTATCATTATCTTAGTATTTATCCTTTATCTTCTTACTTGTTACTTATCATTCATCATGTTTTCAGTTGTCACTTATTAGCTTCCATAAACTCTAACCATTTATCTTGTTCAATATAGTTCATCTTTTTTTACTTTCCATTATCCTTAGCATTTTCATCCCTTAGGTTCTTTTACGACTTATCACTCTATTAAATTCTACTAACCACTTCAAATAGTTTTCATTGTCTTTCTTTTAGTATTCAATTATCATTTTCTTAAGACTATATCTTCTCATTTTTATACATATTTTATTTTGTTTTAATGAGTATGTGATTTCACTCATTTCTTAACTTTTTTTACTTACTTGTCATGAGGACTTACATTTTCTTAAGTAACTTATATATTTCATTTCTTTCCATGGGATTTTATTTTCTTACAAAACTTATGGATCTCTTTTTACTTGTGAAACTTAGACGTTTCCATTTTTTGCTTTTACACATTTCTTTCTTTACATAACTTATCATTTCACTTTACTTGCGAAGCTTATATGCTTCCCATTCTTTTCTTAATACTCATTTTTTTTACGAACTTATCTTTTCTTTGTATCATAGTTTCTTTCATTTCTCCTCCATGGAGGGACCTTTTAATTTACTTATACTTTGGCACGTTGCATTATTCCTGAGTGGAAAGGGCCGTCAGCATATTGAATTATAACCTCAATAGCGAGAGCTATCATTTACACTTATATTTTTGTTTCACTTGCTTATATTTACTTTCACTTATACTTTAGTCCACTTATTTACATTTTGGCACATTGTATTATTCCTCAATGGCAAGGTTCGTCGACATATTGAACTTTAACCCCAATAGCAAGGGCTATCGGCATATTAAATTCTAACCCCAATAACAAGGGTCATCGGTATATTGAATTCTAACCCCAATAGCAAGGGCCATCGGTATATTGAATTCTAACCCCCACTAACAAGAGTCATTGGCATATTGAATTATAATCCCAATAGCAAAATTCATCCCATATATTTTTTATTTATATCTTAGCCAACCTTACTTACCATCATTTTCTAGTCATCATTTTACTCTCCTAGTTGGAGTCTTATACCAATTTAACGCATGTTTATATTCTTCTTTCTTGATTTTTTTCCATTCTTCTTGTCATTTAATCTTTTTAGATATTGTTCATTTATAGTCATCTTACTTAATCTTATCTTTATATGGTATATTATTCGATCGTAATACAAGAGACAATTATGGTTACACAATATAAATATGCTAGTAACATCAAGAGTATGTGTGCAACATGAATAAATCATTCTTCAACCTTATCAATTAGAGAAGTCATAAAATCTTACATCTATTTTCTAACCACTTATAATATATATACTTAGATTCTAAGCTCCTAACATGGGAATCCATATAATATCACAAATTGCTATAAGTCAACATATATTTGAAGGAAATCACTAAAAAGAACAATAAGCTTATTCAAAGAATCTAAAGGCATCCAAGAAACATGTAAATGGTAAGGAAAAACAGTAAGAGGCATTTCATCAAACATATTGAATACAAGAATTAAGGGAATTCATAGAAAATCAATGAGGGAAACCCAATCTAGTATAAGATTGAGATTTCTAAGATCCTAACAAAAAAATGACAAGAACACATCACATATCACCACAATATATGGGGTTTCTAAGATCATAGCAAAGGGCTTCACAAACATATGAGAAAACATCCATTGATTCAAGATTTTACCATTACAAGATTTCTAGGAACCTAAAAACAACAAATAACTACTTACTCAAGCCTGTCCTTTTATTTTCTAATGAGATCTTGAAGAAGAACATCATTTACTTTTATTCTATTCTCTGTAAAATGATGTAGAACTAATGTAAATTAGATAAAACATGAAGATTTAGGAAGAAACTGAGCTAACCTTGAAGATTTTTTAGAATTGGGAGTGAAACTTATCCAATTGAGAAAAAACCTTCATCTATTAGCTCAAGAGCTTTCCTAATCTCTCTAAGCCTTTTCCTTTTGGTTCTAATAAGGAAAAATGACTTAAATAAAGTCTAAATAGGGTTTAGGTCATCCCAGACGGATCCCACATGTGTGGGGGTCAAATTGAAAGAAGTCATGCATGACTAGATTTCGTGACCTATAACACAAGAGTCATGATATGGGGCCTGAATTTCATAATCGATCACAGGGTTTATGACCGTTCTTGGGATTTATGATCGGTCACGAGTAGGCTTTTCACCCACCCAAGAGTTGGGCCCCTGGGTGTGACCGATCACACTTATTGGGTTGTGAATGTTGAATTTTTGATTTCTTCTCCTTGGGTCTCCAAAGTCAAACCCAAGTGGTCCAATAGTCCTCCTACTCATTCTAATTCTCCAATAGTCCTCCTACTCATTCTAATTCATGTCTAAGCCTATCTAAAACATGAAATAACAATTTTTCCAAAAATTATATTTTTGCCTTTTAAATGAAACGAGGGGTGTAACATCCTCCCATGTCAGCACCTAATTTTAGCCCAAGGTCCAGAGGTTTTTTTCAATGGGCAACACTAACTTTATGGAATGGGTCTTAGGCATCGTAGGAAACTAAGGTGGTTCGATGACCTCCCATTTTTAAGCAATTCTCGTTCTTTATTAATTTGGCACTCTAAACCCTTGATTTTTCCCTAAAATATTTATTGGACCCACTTTCTTCATCTTCTTATCTGTCCTTCCAATCTCGTAGGTTGTTCCAAGTATGGTCACATCTATATTGGAAATTATGATTTTACCCATCATCAAAGGTGGATTATTGAATCTCAATTGTGTAAGTATCGAATGACCAATTGGGTATCACTGATGCATTCAGAGTAGTCCAAAACCTTAAAACATAGCGTTTAATCATCAAAATCCATCATAATATGTTTCGACAAATCTTGACCCTTGATGTGGAATCTTTTAAAATCTGATAAAAAAATAAATCAGACGATCAATCTGGCATCACGGATATGCTCAAAATGTCTCAAAACCCTGGGATAGAGGGTTTAATTGTTCAAATTTGACAAATCAAGTTTTAGTGAATTTTGACATTTGATTTGAAATCTTTCAAATTCTGAGCAAGATTCACATCCGATGGTTAATCGTAAAATTCCTATGTATAGATCCTAGAGGGGGTGAATAGGATTATTTAAAAATTCCTTTTAGATTGCCCCCAAATTCACTTATTACTTGATTGATTAAATTGTCTCGATATTTAATTACAATTTAACTGTGCACATAGATATAAATATATTCAATTGTTCTATAAGTGAGATGAATTGAATATATATAGTGCTTGATAATGTAAATGATAAATGAGAAGGCAAACCACAAGAAATCACACATGTACACAAGATGTATAGTGGTTCGGCACTATGGCCTACATCCACTCTCAAAAGCTCAACACGAGCTATGTAATTTTATTAAAATGAAAGATAATACAATTAAGGATAAAATTAACAAAATCCTAGTCTACTTGCCAAGCAAGATACACTCAGTGTCTCCGACGGGTGTGGTCTATGGTCTACTCTTCCGGTGTCACTGGTGGAAGAGTTATGGGTACACACTACCAGTGTCTCTGGCAGTAGTGCCAATTCTTTCGGTGTCTCCGATGGGAGAGATCTCAATAACTTTAATAAAGAGTTAGGGTAAGGGTTTACCTCTTTGTAGGTTGATCTTGCCTTTGCACACAAGTTGGGGTTGCTCTTCCTTGAGTAAGATGTAACTATTGCTCCCCAGTTGCTTCTTGATTGGCTCTTCAAGCTAGAGAGTCAATCTTGATGGGTTACTCCTTCTTGAGCATAATGTGATTATCAAGCCTACCTTTCTTCTCAAGGGTTTAGACAACCCTTGGTTTCTTCCACTTGAAGATTTGCCTTAGTTGGAACAAAGTGTAATAAGGGAATGGTCATTTTGGATAATGATATACCTATCTAAGCTTAGAGAGATTTTCAATGGAATGGAGAGTTGAATCTCTTAAAAAAATTTCAACTAAGGAGTAAGAGAGTTGTGATTTTTTTTCATGACCATTGCCTTGCTTATTTGAGTTCTTCTCCTTATATATTGGATGAAAATGATTCATGTCCATTAGATTAAAACCTTTTCAAATGGTCAAAAGATCTCACCCATTGATTAGAAATTATTTTTTAAAGTTTAGACCGTTATACAATATTTCTACAACTTTAGATTGATCCTAGATTGATCCAAGTACAAACACCACTCAAAACTTGCAACCCGAGAGTTGCTGGATCAATCTTGAGTCAATCCAAATAACTTTGAATCGATCCAAATAATTTAAATTGATGTGGATCGATCCTAGATTGATCTAAATCCCCTATATTTCCTTCTATATCCTTAGAACTACTACAGAAGGCTTTGGATCGCCCCTCCATGGTCGGGGAAATTCCTAAGACCTTTAGAACTCCTCTTTAGACTCTTGAACCACCTTAACTATATCACTTTATTTGATTTACCTTGTGAAAGCTTGGAGTGAGTTGTGGATCTTTCGGGATAACTCATATGCTCCAGTTTACTCTCTTAGGGTCTTCTTAGCGCTTGATTATCTTCATGATGCTCGAACCCAAGAACCTCCTAGACTCTAACATGAATCAACTCATGTCCTAGTTTACACATTACATGTATTTTACGGTTCATGAAATTTACAATATATTACATTTACAAAGGGGGCCATTTTGCAAGTTGCTTTTTGAATAAGTATTACGCCATCTTAAAAGCTGCATTCAAAACAACCCTTGAGGCTGTTTTAAAGGCCGCTTTCAACCAAACCAATAGGCTAGGTTCAAGGCCCCCTCAAACATAAACAACAACAACAAATTGTGAGGCCATACTGAAGGCCCCCTTTAAACAAAACAAACATTGAGGTCATGCTAAAGGCCGCCACTCAATAAACCTTAAGGCCCTTTTTTTGGCCACTTTTAAAATTTTGGCAGTCTCAAAGGCCCCAAGTCATCATCATTTGGCCATCTTAAAGGCCATTCTCAAACTCATACACAACAACAAAAATTCTTTTGGCCCTCTTGAAGGTCACATTCAAAGCAAATTATAGCTCATCCAGGCCCCAACAAACACCGACAAACAAAACAAAAAATAAACAATAACAACAAAGTAAGCAAACATTCTTCTTCTTCAAACAGACAAACAAACAATTAGGCCTATCTAGGCGCAAAAATTTTGGTTGACAGACTAGTAATTGTCCAAGTTTTTTAATGTAGCTCTTCGAGTGTGAGCAATATCATCATCATACCATAGCCAATCTATTATCCATGACAAGGTAGTCATGACATAATATGTAGCACTGATTTTTCAAGATCACCATAGCTTTTGGAGCAAGCTTGAAAAATTCTTCTCCCAACAAGCCCTGACTACCATTTAGGTTTAATAACTCCCCATCAATGTGGTGTTATATAAAGGAAAAACCCATGGATGCTGCTCTTCAAGCATGAGCAATGTCACCATCATACCATAGCCTATCTATTAACCATGACAAGGTAATCATGACATAATATGTAGCACCGATCTTTCGGGATCACCATAGCTTTTGGAGCAAGCTTAACAAATTCTTTTCTCAACAAGCCCTGACTACTGTTTAGGTTCAGTAACTCCACATCAATGTGGTGTTATAGAAAGACAAAACCCATTGATGTTGCTCTTCAGGCATGAGCAATGTCACCATCATACCATAGCCTAGCTATTATCAATGACATAATCCCTTAGAGGTAGTCATGACATAATATGCAACACCGATCTTTTGGGATCACCATAGCTTTTGGAGAAAGCTTAAAAAATTATTCATCCAACAAGCTATAACTCTGCCACTCAGGTTCATTAACATCATGTCTGTAATGATGTTACAAGAAAAGCAATTTCTCTAACATTCTGACTATTCGGGTGTAGTCAGGTGTTAGAACATCATACCATAAGCCTATCTATAGTTCATGAAATGATCCCTCAAAAGTAATCATGAGATATTTAGCACCAATCTTTCTTGATCTCCACAACCTTAGAGTAAGCTTAAAAATATCTCTCAACAAGCCCTGACTATGTTGCACAGGTTTAGTAACTTCATGTTGGTTGTGATATTACAAGAAGCCATGTCGGCATTTGCTCTTCGGGTGTGAGCAATGCCATTTCATCCCATAGCCTATCTATTTTTTGCAAAATGTAAACCCTTAGATGGAATTCATGCAAGAAATACATAGCATTGCTTTTTTGGAATCACCACGGCTTTTGGAGAAAGCTTTAAAAACTCCTGACAAAACCCTGATTAGGCCCTCTACTTAAGACTAAAAAATCGCCCTCACAGTACCCAGTCAATCTAAACCATCCATAACTTTCCAGAGAGAGAGAAACAACATCTCCAGTAGAGTCGCGACAAAGGCCACATTGATGCAACAGAGGGCATCCCAACTTATCCTGTTGTTGGTCAAACCAACTAAATGACTCCCGTTATTTAGCCACTTATCAGCCGCATGACTTGTTAAGGTCAACCCATAGTATTATCTAATGCAACACAGGTAACACTATAAATTTAATCCCTAAGACTAGCAATACTTTGAACCACGATTTCAATATCATATAAGGTTCAGACAATTATTGTCTAGCATGGTTAGCTTCAACCCCCATAGCTTCCTAAAGAGAGCGTGACAACATCTCCCGATTGTGTTGCCAATCAAACATGCTGCCGCTTCAATAGCCCAATCAGTTAAGCATAGACCACCCTTGTGACAAGGCTTATATTGAGACATAAGCGCAAGTTGCATTCATTCCAAATGTTGTGTGATAGGCCTCCCGTGATGGCGATTGGGATGTTATTATAGGGTAAGGCAGAACAACTGATCATGCAGGATCCCACCTTGGCTTCTAGGAAAGAGTCATAAAATTTCCTCTGACTGGTCTAAAAAAAACTGTAGTGTGGTTCATGGATGAGGACACTATTACAGATTTGATCTATAGTCTACATATTTCATTAATTTATGATGTAAACCCTTAGAGGAATTCATAAATAATATATAGCATTGACCCTTCAAGGTCCCATGGATTTTTAGAGAAAGTCACCCAAAATCTCTCCTTGAGTCCTCCAGCCTATAAACTTTGTCCAGAAGAGGCGCAAAGAATACAAAAATGTAACATTGTTCACTTGAGATGACAACAACATTATAAATCAATCCATAGTCTATGTACCTCGTTAATTTATGATGTAAACCCTTAGAGGAATTCATAAATAGTACATAGCATTGACCCTCCAAGGTCCCACAACTTTTCTAGAGAGAGCTTTCCAATTTTTGTGAGTCTCTTCATTTGTAACTTTTGTTTAGAACAAGGGCAAAAGATACAGTTTATTCCATAATTTATTAGCAATGTGGGGCTTGTATCTTTATTCGGAATGGGGATAAATGACATAATCAACTCCATAGACTATGGAATGTTTATTATAACTAGTGTCCAAACCAGGGACACAAGTTATAATTCACTATAAAAGCTTATGAGAATCCGACAGAGAAAAATCTTTGTCTAAGAATAGGGGCAAACAATACAATTATCTCATAAGGATACATGCCACAATGGATACGTAAGCGGCAAAGAGAGAAGGAGCATGGTTTCTAGCCATAGAAACTTAGCAAATCCATCATTTCAACAAATAATCATAAAAAAAGTCAGTTAAAAGATAACCAAACATACAATAAATGATGAGCCAGAAATAAAGACAAATGTTAAGATCATTATATTGGTTTGAATGAATTTATTGCTTTTGTATAATCGGGTTTCGACGAAGTTTTCTGGAGATTTTTTGCAATTGCACCATATGTCGATGACTTCTATGTCTCCAGACACAGTGCATATGCTTATAGTAATATCACTAAAGGTAGAAGAAATATCAGTAACTCGAGTATAACTCATGGATAAACCTTATTTTTCAAAGAGACAAAGAATCATTTAATCAACTAATACCCAATTTCCAAAATATATGATTCATTTCAAAATTTCTTATAAAAAGCTGATTAAATGGATTCTTTGTCCAAAAAGGCATTTCAAAAAGAGATAATGTATTTAAAAACAAAAACCTCAATTCAAAGAGGCGAGACCAATTTTAAACCCTTTCATTTACTCACCAAATGTAATGTTAGGTTTGATAAAAAATAGCCCACCTAATATCCATGAGTTATACAAAAGTGAAAATAACACTTCATTCAAGTCAAAATTTAGGGGCCTCTTCTTTGGCAATACATGGCTATGCCACACATACCAAAGGGGGGCATCTATCAGCACCAAAATTTTGACTCGGGTCAATAAATGGAATCAAAGGGGTTCATTACAGCATGGGACAGGACCAAAGTCTAAATACCCCTGAGCTTTTGATAGGCAGGCATTCTCAATGGACATTCTGGTCACAAGCACAATAACGTGATCTAACTTCTATCCACAAAATGAGTCAAGCCAAACCCTGAAAACATTATGAGATTTTGAAGATTCATAATCATTATTTCACCAGCTCTGAATTTGCTAACCTTCATAAGCCTTCCCACATTGAAGCATCGAAAGGCTAGCAAATTACCATTTTACCCCTACACCTTTTGAAATCCAAATAAATCCCTTTTAAACTTAGCCTTCCAAAATTCCTTCTACGACAAAGACAATTTAAATTTTCCAACCTTTATAAGCCTTCCCACATTAAAACATTGAAAGGCTGGCAAATTTCCATTTTACCCTTACACCTTCAGAAGCCCCAATTAAGCTCTATTGAGCCCAGCTTTCCAACATCTCTACTACAACAAAGACATCTTGAATTTTCCAACCTTCATAAGCCTTTCCACATTGAAGCATCGAAAGGTTGGTAAATTACCATTTACCGTTACACCCTGAAAAGTTCAAATCAAAGCCTATTTAAACTTGTTTTCTCAACAGCTTTCCAAAATATCCTCTATAGTGAAGATATTTGGAATTTAGCAACTTTCACAAGGCCTCCCACATTAAAATACCAAAGCACTGGCAAATGACCATTTTACCCCTACACCTCTAAAGACCTCAAACTGTGGACTATGAAACCTATTTTTTTTAGGATTCTCCAACCTTCATTAATATTCCCATAGTGAAGCTTTAAGGGTAAGAAAATTACCATTTTTCCCTCACATCCTCAAAATACACACTTTTTCTCTAAGAACAAACCTACGGTAAATCCCTAAAGACCCGACATAAATCAGAAACTCAACCGATCAATGGACCCACCCTGGTAAGCCCAAAATCTCCCTAAGGAAAACCACAAGAAAGCTACTACCCCTTAATTACCCCATTCTACCCCCAAAATACAGCCAATTCACCTTTATCAGCCACGAACACTTGGTGAGCCCCTAAAAACTCTCTAGAAGTCCAAATCCCTCAAGGTCAAGCTCATTTTATTAGATTGTTTGGGATCTTCGATAAATTCCCTAATAGAGAAATCCTTCCATAGGCCCAACACAGCTCAAAGTCCTAACATTTCACAAGTTCATGGTGTATTTCTCAATCAGGTAACCTTTTAAAAATCTCTCATAAATTGACTGAAAATCAAATTGTCTGCCTGTCAGGCCCTGTGGCATCATAATTCTGAGACCCAAACAATCATGGTTACCATTGTACTCTATTCAAATCTAGGAAAAACCTTTCTCAAATCTGTTGAAGGTTTGGTCTAGGACAATTTAGGGTTTTAGACATAATTTTTGGCTCGGACATCCAATTTGAGAACAATTAGAGCCTATGGCTCACAAATCTTGAGGACTATCTTTCATGTGAACATTTCAAAAATCAATTTTATCTGCTTAACCCTCCCTCACTGGTATAAGCCAGTCAGGGAACATTCAAAGAAAATTTTGACCCAATTATCCAATTCTGGTAGTTGCATTGTGACTAGAATGTTCGGGAGTTGTGAAAAACCTATAAACCTTAAGGAGTTTGGAATTATAAGATTCAAAAAGTAAGCCCAGTTAGTAAAGGGGGGAAATTAAAAAAACAATCATTGCTTATTCCAAAATACCTTATTTTTACCCTAAATACCCCCCAAAACATTTTTTATATTTCAAATGGAGGGTAAATGCCCTAAGACCACCATCCTAAAACTTACACTTCTCACCATGGGCCCCACCCTCTCCCTCACCTCCTCCCCCCACCATACACAGGGTAAAGGGGCCACCACCTCTCCCACCCCTTCACCC
>JAOXJP010122194.1:0-13825 GCA_025762735.1 Platanus orientalis | reverse complement strand
ATTAGCTATTATTTTGGGCCGGGGGGGGGGGAGAGTGGAACGGGCTGATATGTACAAGGCATTATACATGACACTAATTTAAAAGATCCATCATCAAATGGACAATCTAGATTTTCCATATCCAAAACCATGTAGTGAAAACCCTTGTTGTAGGCTTCAAAGCCTAAAATTTGCCTAGATATGCTAAGGAAAAGAAAGGCAAAATTCTGATGGTTACATGATTATAATCAGTTAAGTATCCTTAAAATAGAATTTTTAGGTTTCTTTCTTTCTTTTATAATATTCTTTTCTTTTATTTTTTGGAGGGGGGAGGGGGAGGTAATAATGGAAACTAGTAAAATATCAAAATCCAAAGATTAAGCAGACTACCTAAGAGGTTTCAAATTTCATTGAAATTTCACAAATTTTGATTTTGTGCAAGGGGAATATAATCCAAATGATATAATTTGGCCTAAAGATGTTGGAGATTGTCATGAAGTTGTCTAAAATTCAACTTGAACGCAGTCTAAAATGCAACCCGTTTGTGTGATCTTGAAACTGACCTGAATGACACACAAACACAAACAAACAAACAATCAGTGAGCGATTTTGACCCGATTTGGGTCCACTGTCCGGAACAGCTTGGGGGGGTTGTATTTTGGGTTTTCAACCCACGTTTTACTGTAGGGTTTCTTGGGAGTTGCACCACTATAAATAACTTATTCGCAGGTTTTTGAGTGAGATTGGGTGAGGCAAGTCCTCTGCTTCTGGGTGTAGCACATCCTTTTCCTTTTCAAAATTTCCTAAAATAAATTCAATTAATGGACTAAGGGATGGATCTGGTATTATTTAGATTCCTAGGTTGATATGGTCACAAAGGTTAAAAGAGCTTAGCCTAACACGTTCCCTCAATCCTAGGGTTTTCGGTGTAGCAGTTAGGTTCCTAATAATTTGATAATACAGCTACATCATAATAAGTGTTTGAGCCGCATCAAAGAATGGGCCCCACGGATGTCGACACCTAGAACGTGTTCCATTAGTCTAGGACTTTTGGCGTATTATTTAGGTCCTCAACATAGATTGACTAGCTCTATGACTCAATTCCTTTGGCTTAGTTTATGATGCAATACCTCAGCTGAGTTACTAGGAAAATTCAATTGGGTTAAAGCATTAGATTAGATGACCAACTCAACTTTTGGTTTTATTTTCTCCAATTATTTTGTATGGGCTTTTATATATATTGTTCCTTTCTTCTCAAACCCTAGCCTCACATCCCTTCAATTAACCATCTGCTAAACGGTCAAATCCTCAACCCACACTCTAATCACTAATTCAATTAACCCTAAGCTCTATAGGCAATTACAATAATAACCTTTTGCAAAGAGAGAAAGAGAGAGAGAGAGATGAGTCAATAACAAGATTGAACATAAAGTAGTTCCTCCTAATATTGTCTTTTCTTTGTTTCTAGCTGATCAAAGTTCCACTAACAAGATCATAAGATTTTAAGAAATTATATAATTCATCCAATAACCACTCAAAGTATGTTTCCTTTTTCTTGAAAATTTTTATTAATAATTCAATAATGATACTTTGATATACATTGATACTTATTTATAATATATTTACCATAATACCCTCTTTTGACTTGGTCTACCAGGACACTTTATTAGGCATTATGTCACGTGTTGATTGGTATTAGCATGAATCTCTGTTCAAATCAGTGATGATTCAAACCCAAAATCAACACCATCATCATTGTTGTCCATTTTATTTTTGCCCAAAAACCCTTTTTCAAAATGGAAAGGGTATGTGTCACTCAAATTTGTTTGTCCCCCCTTGTCTCCACACCACATGCTGACATGTAATGTTTTTTTGAATTATGTGCCTCTTTTAAATAGAGACAAAATGTTCATTTGAACACTTTTTATGGTTCAAACCCTATAAACCCCATTTTTATGGTTACCTATTTTTCATTTGAAAACTGTTTTTACAGTTTTAACCCTATACACCTCACCTTTTGTGTGGGGGGATTCAGGGAGACAAATAAATTGGGTGTAGTAGATCTTTTCCCTTTTCAAAACTTCCCAAATCTCTCATCCTTTATTAAAATGCAATTAATAGACTTGGATGGATCTGGGATTAGTTAGATTCCTAAATTGTTATGGTCACAAAGGTTAAAAGAGCCTAACCTAACACGTCCCCACCGTCAATGGGTTTTCGACGTATTGGTTAAGTTCCTAACAATTTGATTGGTAAAGCTACATCATGTTACACGTTAAGGACTTGAGCCTTATCAAAGAGTGGGCCCTCACAAATGTCGGCACCGGAAACACGTTCCATTGGAACTAGGATTTTCGGCATATTTTTTTAGGTTTCCAACATAGCTTGACTAGTCCTACGACTCATTTCGTTTGACTTAGTTTTTGAAGCAATAACACCCTTAAGTTTCTATAGGAAAATTCAATTGAGCTAAAGCATGGATTGGATGACCTACTCACCTTTTGGTTTTATCTTGTCCAAAATTTCCTATGGGCTTATATATGAATTCTTTCATACTTCTCAAACCCTAACCCCACATCCATTCAATTATCCCTAAGCTATATAACCAATTACAATAATGACCCTTTGCATATATTGAGAGAGAGATGAGTCAACAAGAAGATTTAACATACTTATTTACTCTATATTTACCATAATACCCTTTTTTGAGTAATGTATATTTTTACCTAGACATCCTTTATCATGCAAGCATTGTGATAATGTGATATGTGTTGATAGGTATTAGCATGAATCTCTTTGTTTAAATCAAAGATGATTCAAACCCAAAATCACCACCATCATCACCATGCAATCAATGGTGATAGCAATGATATATTGTTATTGATGATGATGATGATAATGAGAGAAAGAGAGAGATTTCGAATACAGAAGCCTAAATAATATCATGCAGTGGAAATCCGTCGTGGTCGTATTCTTCTTCTTTCGTCTTGTTAATATTTTATCTCTTTCTTCCCTTCGGTCTTCATATATGGTCTTCATATATATTTTAGAGAAGGAGAAGGGAGAACAGATTTGTTGAAAGAAAAAATGGGCTGAATTTGTAAGGAAAGACTTGTACTGTTGTACAGTGATTAGAACCTTGAATCTAATCGCTTTTGTGCACGTTAGAATCATCTCCAGCCTGAATTGAGAAATATTACACTAGTACCAACCACTGTGTGACATGATACCTGACAAAGGGTGTCTCAGTAAATACACATCAATCCTAAGAGGATGTTATATAGTAAATGAATATTTAATTAAGTACCCTTTGTCAATCATGTGATTTGTTCCAGCGTGTTCTCTCTCCAATCAGGCTAGGAATCGTCTCAATTTCAAATGGATCAAGTCCTGCCCATTTCAATTCAATACCAAAGGATCCTCTGAAGTTAAAAAAAAATGGGAAAGGATCTCCTCCGCCCAGATTTGTCTCCATGGGTCCCCACACTATAGGCTGATACATGATTTTTTTTAAGTTGGTACCATTTTAAATAGTCAGTAAATGTTCAGTTGAATATAATTTTTACAGTTTTAACCCTAAATACCCCTGTATCTGTTTTTTTTTTTTTTTTTTTTGTTTAATTTTTATTAAACACTCCTTTAGTTTTTGTGTATGGAAACACAGGGGATAGACAAATTAGGTGTAGGAGCCTTTCCCTTAAAAAACCCTAGCTTGACAATGAGCTGAACTTTGCCCAGTTCAACTTGGACTCATAATATGAAGATTCGGCCTAGGCTCGTGACTATCTTGATTTGCCAAGCTTAGGTTCGACTTGGACTCGTAAAATTAGGCTTGACTCATCAACCCAAAAGGAAAAAAATCAGGTCCAACAACCTAATCAACAATTTGTTTGTTAGTTTGTTTTATTTATTTATTTATTTTGAATCTCACTATTTTTTCACACACACACATATTATTAAAATAAAATAATCAACCAAGCTTTTAGCGAGCTGACCTAAGTGAAACTTGGCTTAAGTTCGTTAAGACAATGATCTCAAATCAGACTCTGGCTTAGTTAAGTAAACTTAAAATGAGGCGAAGCTTAGTTCATGACAAATCAAGCTAGCTTGGCTCATTGCCACTCCCACACGTAACATTGGTTTTGAATTTTGAAAATTTTGATTGGTGTGGCATGCACCAAATGTCACAGTCCACCTGGATTTTTTTCATTATATAGGATCCTTTTCCCAATTCAGCATGTGATACAATACTTAACAAAGGTATATTTTTTTGGTTGGTAGGCCTAACAAGTGTAATTTAAAAATAAAAGTGGAGCACCCATCCTGTATATACTAAACTACCCTTTATATCCACTAACGTGGGATGAAATCGTATGCGCCACGCCCCCTGATGGGACACTCGGGGAGCGGAATCAATTCACTTTTTGGAGGTTTTTGATTCCCCCTCCTGAGTGTCCCATCGGGGGGGTGTCGCACTTGATATCTGACCTCCCAGGATAGATTCCTTAATAACGGGTCTAAAAGACCACCACCTCACCTGATGCCGGCCTTCTGCACTAACCAACGAAAGTTCACATCACCTGAGCCGACCCTCTTTGTGAGACGTCGTGAGACGTCGTGAGACGAGACACATCATGGGTATCATTTCACTTTTCGAAGCTGTCACATCACCCCAAAAAATGAAATGATACTTCCCCTCTGTCTTGTCTCACGACCTCTCACAAAGAGGGTCGGCGCAGGTGATATTCCCCAGAAAAGAATAAAAGATTTCCAACAAACATCCTCCAACTGCCAAGTGGAGTACACTTGTACACTCTGGCCAAAAGCCGCCTCCCCTGTTCGGTCATATCTTGTTCGGTTGGTCCAAAGCAGTTGCTTTCAAATTTCCAAGCTCTCGGAGCTCATCCTTTGACCCCCAAAACCATTTCCATGGCCTCCACTTTCTCCGTCAATCACACTACTTTTTCCTCCAAAACCCTAGAAGACCCATTCTCTGTAAACCCTAGACGCAATTTTCAGAATCCGCTTCGTTCTTCGCGACTGAAGAAGTAATGGCGGTCGATGCGAGCAAGATGAACCCCCAATCCGCGGCCGAGAAGGCGGTCTCTGTGATCGGTTTTGGTTATGATTTGTCCAGCGACATCCGACTCTCGTACTGCAAGTCTGGTTCGAATGGTTCGCGTTTGATCGAGCTTGAGGAGAGTACAGCTCGGGAGCTCGTCTTGCCTGGTGGGATCGTTGTGCCTAATGTGCCGAAATCGATCAAGTGTGATAAGGGGGAGAGGATGCGGTTTCGGTCGGATGTTCTTTCGTTTCATCAGGTGATTTTGGTTTGGTTTGTGGAGATGTGGTTGTGAAATTGTTTTGGGATTTTGATAGTTGTTGATTTGTTTGTTAGAGCTGAAACTGAGTCATAACGGATTTGAACTCTGCGTAGACATGAGATTGAAAGCTATCTTTCTCTGTAGGGAGCTGATTTTTACTTCATTCTGAACTTTTTTCTGCATTCTTTAAAATTTTTAAGTGGTCCTTTTTAGATTTGTCTAATTCAGCTAAAGTATCGCCCACTCTCTCTGGTAATAACTCAATTACATATGCTCAGTTTGTGTATTGATCCCGGAAAAAAATGATTGATTGGTGTGTTTTTTTTTTTTGGGGGGTGGGGGGGGAGAAGGGCGTCAAGACTTTTTTGTCCCAGTGATTTCTGGTTCTGGTAAGAAACAAGCTTAACTAGGTTAGTTTTAAAAAAGAAAAAGAAAAAGAAGGCTTACCTGGTGGAAAAATCAACACTTCTAAACTGCACTCAATTTGTTGTGGGTTCAACCCCACCTAGAAAAAAGTTAAAACAGGTTGCTGACAACATCTGGAATAATTTTACAAACTTGCATGAGAGAGGCTATATCAATTGATATTTAATCACAAAAGGAAAAGGAAAAAAATAAAAAGAAGAAAATATATACAAGGAACAAAATTATTAATCTTTCGCATTACCTCAGTGGTTTGAAATGACAGTTTCTGGAAATATACATTACAAACATGAATGAACTGCCTTCATAAACATCTTTCTTTTAAGATTTTGAGAAAACAAACAAATTTTATTAAATAAACATGCTGTAATTCTATATAAAGCTACTCTCATCCTCCAGAAGTCGTTGTCTGAAGCTCACATAGAGCATGGTTGTGGTGATGAAAAATAGTGGAAACGACATGGAAAAAAAGCAATTCAACAGATAAAAATTTAGGTGTCAATTTGAACCTGTGAGGCAGACAAGGAATAATAATGTTGATGATAGATTGCAGAAAAGCAATTCAACACATGGAATTAAATTGCTGGGTTAGGTCTAAGATCAAATTAGACTTAAAAAGTTAAATAACTTTGCCTTATATTATCAATACAACTATACAACTATGCCAAAGATACCTCTGATGCTGATTGTAATATCTAATAGCAAATTCTAACCTTTTGCACTTGTACTTTGACTTTCCATTAGCTTGGTACTTTCTCTTTTTTCTAACATTGCATATGATGGTTCAAAAAATCCCTCCCAGATATATAACATGGTACAGCTGTACAGATGCACTCCAATGCTCCAACTGTTGCAGTTGACCTACCCATATACCTTGTCTATTTCTTATGCTAAAACCAATGCTTCATGCAAAGCCTATCTTTCTGACAATCTTCCTGCACTTGCTTATTTCTACTATTTAATTTATTTCCCTAATTAATTTTTCTCCTTAATGCGGAACTCCTTTGCTTTCCTTAATTTTCCTACTATTGGAGCCCCATATTCATTGTCATGATGCTGCCCTTCACTTTTTTCTTTGTGTTCCTTTTTATTTATGTTTAGTATTTCTCAGCATTGAGAGATAAGCATGTCTTGGTCATGATCCCCATGATAAAAACAAACCAGACATAAATAGCATAAGCTTTTTCAATTTGTTCATTTCTCTGATCCTAAGGATTTATTTGGTTTTAGGAAATGTCTTGGATATTGAGAATAATGGTTGTGTGGAATTACATTCTCTTCTTAGTTTTACTTTCCTTTATTCTTGTACTAATTTTTAATGCACATTGTTACGTAACTTGGTCATGAAATTGATGTGATTTAATTTTTCTTTCGCATATAGGTTGACAGATTTGAATAACATGGTTGAATTTGATAAACTTACTACCAGTAAGAAAGAAAAAAAAAACTTATTAAGCGAACTTTCTGGCTTTTCTTCACTCAATACTTATTATTATTATTTTTTTATATTTCAGATGTCAGAGCAGTTTAACCAGGAACTATCTTTATCTGGTAAAATCCCCTCTGGCCTATTCAATACAATGTTTAATTTCCAAGGCTACTGGCAGAAGGATGCTGCTACCACAAAAAGTCTCGCCTTTGATGGTTGGTTCATGACACTTTACAATATTGAGTTAGCAAGATCTCCAATAGTACTGTGTGAACATGTGAAACAAGAAGTTCCGTCTTCATGGGACCCTGCTGCTCTTGCTAGGTAAGGTTTGGAACAATAAGTTTACCAGCTAAATGCCTTGCAGTATCTCCGTTTCTCATAGTTGTGCTCCTGGGATAGTGTTGTACATGGACAGAAGGTGTTAGAAACAGGGACTGAGCAAAATTGATTCACAAATACACCACATAGTTAGTGAAGTCCAGCACTGTCTCACCATGTCCCCACACCACAGGTTGACACACGATTTTTTTTTTTTTTTTTTTTGTTGAATTTAGTGCCTCTTTTTAGCCTAGAAGATTAGGTACGCATGTTCATACAAATAGGTGCAAACGGTGCCAGGGTGCGGACACATCAGCGCTGAAAAGTTATAAGCGCCCCCCAAAAAGTGTAAATCACTTTTTGGAGCTGACATGTCAGCCCCTGGTGTTGTTTGCATCTATTTGTATGAATTTCATGCGTACCTAATCCCAGCCGTCTTTTAGATACTTGCTTTTTCGTTTGAACACTTTTTAATGGTTTTAACCCTATATGTTGAGTCATGGGTATGTAATTTGTCAATCCCATGGTAAAACAATATATGTAAGTCTTGTAAGAGTTTAAATGCTCCAAAGAACATCAACTCAACTTGAAGACTCAAGTGGACCAGAGACAATTAGACTGAAATATGAAGTTGGGCCCCGAGAGCCCCAACAAAGCCAAGGTATATGCATGCATCCATATAAGCATATAGGATGGTGTATTAGGCTCCAAAGAAGCCTAGCCATGTGTGAGAAACATGGCCTGAGACTCGGGCGAAACGCCCAAGTGAAAGCCCCCCAAAGCACTTGAAAAACCTCAGTATAGGACCCCCTGACCGGTCTCCAAGTGCCTGATCCGGTCAGGGATCACAAGTTGATACCCCCAGACAGGACCAATAGGAGTTGCCCCTTGACACCTGACCGATCAGGCATGGGTCTTGCCTTACCAGTCTCCAAGTGCCTGATCGGTTAGCGGACTCAGAGTCAGACACCCGAGGGAGTTACCCCATGAGCCCTGACCGATCAGGGAAGGGTCTTGCCCTAACCGGTCTCCAAGTGCTTGACTAGTCAGGAGTGCGAAAGTGTATTTTTGAAACTATGTTTTTCGTATTAATGGACACTATTAGTTGCCTGTTTTGAAAGATTCCAATCCCACGATTGATTGTGGATTCCGTCCACTATAAGAGGAAAACTTTTCTCATTAGGGCAACAATTCAAGCATTTGAAAGAGTGTTAGAACTCTTGCCAAAAGTAAGTCTCCATTGAAGAGAAACTCGCTCCCTTACTGTTTTTGAGCTTTGAAGCATACTATCTTGTTGAGAAAACACTTTCTACTCTACTATGTGTCTACCCTTAGCTAGCATCTTAAGAAGATAGACACTTGTGGGTTGTCCCAAGGGGAAACCTTAGCTTGGTTAAGCTCAAGGAGCTTAAGAATAAAGGCTTGAAACACTGTGGGTGTACTAAGGCACATTAGTTCAACAAGGAACACTCCCACTTGGAATAGTAGCAACATCAGTCATATTATGGTAATATTTGTTTACTCTTTACATTTACTTTCATTCATATTCATATTTATATTGCTTTGTTTCCGCCAGAGATACCGGAAGTTGAACACATTCGCCGGAGACATCGAGTGTATTGTGTAGTTTGCTAATAGCGAATAGTTTAGGTTTTGTATATTTTTGACATTGATTGTATTAGGCAATCTAAGTGAAATATACCTAAGCTCGGTAGTGAGCTTAGAAGAGTAGATGTAGGCCATCGTTCCGAACCACTATAAATCTTGTGTTGTGAATTGTTTGTGTGATTGCCTATCTCTTTAAGTTTATAGTTATATCAACTACTGCACTCTATCTATTTGATTATATGTTTGAGTAACTACATCATTGACACACACCCTTGGATTTATTTTAAAAAAATGCTAAAATTGAATTAAAACCAATTCTAACAATCTAAAAGGGGCAAAGAAATTTAGAAATCCTATTCACCCCCCTGTAGGATAAACATATTTAGTATTCCACTATACACCCCCTTTTTTGGGGTTCCTACTTTCTCATTTGAAAACTGTTTTTATGGTTTAACCCTATACAGTATACACCCCACCCTTTGTGTGTGGGGACACGAGGAGACAGACAAATTTGAGAACAGATCTGTTCCCGATCAGGTCATATCCATAGTTATACTTGTGTATTCTAGCGAAAGTAAATTTTTCGAATAGAAGGATGTCTTGAACATGTTAGAGATTGTATGGATGTTTTGTGTTGATGTAAAATAATACTTTGAACATAGTTGTGTTATTAATCTGATGGGAAACATGGCCTCTATCTTAAATGAAGATGGAACGTTTTTTATCTACTACACCTTAATTCATCCTTTTTTTTTTGCCAAACTTCAATTAGAATGGCAATCGTTTCCAGTTCAAGTTCAAAGTGTACACTTTTTCTTGTTCTTTCCTGGTTTTGAGTTTCTTCCTGCGACATGATTTTCCAGGTTTATTGAAAGCTATGGTACTCATATTATTGTTGGGGTAAAGATGGGAGGTAAAGATGTAATTCATATTAAGCAGCTACAAAATTCAAATCTTCAGCCAACTGAAGTGCAGAAACTGTTAAAGCAATTGGCCGATGAGAGATTTTCTGAAGATGTCAATGGAAATTTCACCTTGAATTCTGGTGAATTATCAAGAAATCTGAAGGTAAATATAGTTTTAAAACTAAAATCTTTATCTAATAATATAATTGTATTGAAAACAACAAAAAATATACATTATGGACCGAGAGGAAAAAGATGAAAAGACAGTAGTTGAAGGAACATGTGGTTACATTTCTGCCTAACTTAAAAGTTACTTGTCTTATGCCCCAACCAATATAGCCATATTAGGCTTGGGGGAAATACACATTCAAATTTTCTTTTGAATCTGTACTTGAAAAGTAGTCTGTTATGTAAAAAGACTGCTTGCAAACTGTATCAGGAAGGATCCAGTTCTATGCAATTTCTGCTTTTCTTTATTTAAAAAAAAATGTTTTGGACTATACATATTTGATAACAAGAGTAGTGATGCAGGACAGCCTAGTGATAAGCTACTAACCTGTGGTTCATGGGCCCACAATAGAACTAGGACAATTCTTCACCCAAAATCTGAATTAACTCCAACCCAACAATTCAGTTTAAAGTCCTTAAGAGCCCTTAAGTAAAGTTAAATCAGAGATATCCCAATAGGAAATTATAACAGCAGATCAAAAGGGTATATATCGACAACCAAGTACCTGAAAAAAATCCAAGATTCAGCTCAAGAAGTCAGGACAGAAAATAGGCTTGAATAACTCAGAACTCAGGTGTAATATTTGAGGCTAAAGACGTAAGTTCTAGGCTGCAGGGAATTGGTACAAAGAAAAGAAGTAGGACTGTTTACAAGGCTTCTACAGGTTGTAGGAAACAAAAGGATAGATTGTGGGTTTAAAGAATGATAGGATTTCAGGTTAATGAGTTGAAGGTTTTAAGGGCTAAGGTCTGAAGGCTTCTAGGGTTGATTCAAAGTATCTGGAGGCTAAACTTAAAGGTAAAGAGATCAAGGACAGAGACAACAGGAATATAGGATGCTGTTTTCAGGTATTAAAGAAGAACATGCTGCTAGCAGATGGTTAAAAGAAAAGGGAAAACAGGGTTTTAATCCGGGGTTAATAGAAGAGATTTAACAGAAGTAAATGGAGTTTAGAAGTCTGATATTAATCTTGCAGAAGTTCTGTTAATAATGGAGAAGAATAGGAATGAAACAGGGGTTATTAGGTTTCAAGTGATGGGTCTCATAAAGAGAAACAAAGGCTGGAATAACAGGGAAAACGGGGCTGTTAAGGGCTATAGAAGAGGGTTTATGGAATGCAGGGTTTTAAGAAAAGGGATGGTATATGCTGTTGCTGCAGGTATGAGGGGAAGGCCAGAGAAAATCTGCATGGGTGAAGAAACTCAAGAAAGAACCTGACAACACCACCCAATAACCCCACAGATGGCTTCTGGTTTACAAACCAAAACAACAAAGTTTGGGAAGACCTTAAGGGTAGATGGGGTTTTGGGTTTCAGGCTTCAAACAGAAAAGTTTCAGACTTCAAACAGGAAAGAGGTTATGGTGTTAAGGCTGATGTAAGGTTCTAATCAGAGCTCTTTTGGTCTCTAATGGAGAACACAGCAGGGGAAAGGGGTTTTGTGAAGGCAATAGGGTATAGGTTACTCAAGAAACTCAATGAACTAGTTTATTGATAGGGTAGGTGTTGATCACGGGTTTGATTTTTACCTTTCAAACAGGTTTGTAAATGCCTCAATTAAGAGGACTTTTAACATTGGCCTTGGAAGGAAAGAGATAAAGAATAAATTGATTCAATAACTACAATTCACTATAAATTACAAGATAAATATCTTACTTGATTTGATTGGGGCCGTTATTCTTTTTCAGGAACGCTCCCCTCAACAGTAAGCACTTCAAGCACAATTTGATCCATTATAGACTACTGGTTACCACTACAGAGCTACTGAAACACGCTTCTGATTAAATTACTCCTACTCTTAAGAGAACTAGATATGTTGGATGGTTGAAAGTCCTTTCTCTCGTCTTCTCGTGCGATATTTATAGTTTTATACTGCCTCGATTAAATTCTTCACGTCACCATTTGCCAGTTTCTTCTTTACGTTGCCACTCTTTGCTTCACGTCGTTACTCTGTTAATTTCCATTTCTCACGTTCATGGCAACTTCCACCACATCTTCCCTCTGGTCACTTCTATGGAGGCGAGGTCCATCGTGTTCCTTGGTTAACCGTCCTCCCACGTTTAAACCCCACGCTTCCCATTGTAATGGTTGAAACACGTGTCAACAAATTGGCGTAGTTCGCACTCTTCGCCTTCCCGCCTTCGTTGTTCTGCATATCGCCTTATCATTGGTTATATTCGAAATTAGTGTGATCCACGTGTCACCATTCTTTTGGTTATTTTCAAAAATAGGGTAAACAGTAGGTACAGATTAAAAGTGAAAAGAGAAGAAAGGTTTGATCAAAATTGGAAAACTCTACAGAAGAAATCAAGGGAATCAGTCCAGATTTGAAAATTTTAAGAAGGAACCTTCGAGAACAAAGGAAGAAGAAGTAGAAGAAGAAAAAAAAAAAAGATTTACCTGTCCATATAGAGTCTCACCACACAATCAGGATTCCTTACTCTCTTACCAAGATTTAGCAAAACCCTAGGATTCTCACCTAAGGGAAACCAGTTGTAGGATTTTAGATTTCTTGCAAGGAGAAAACTCTCCAGCCGTGAGCTATAAAGTTTCAAAATTCTTTATTCATACCATCATATCAGGTACATCAATTGACCACTCCTAATACAAGAAAGCTAGAAATTTCCCAAAATAAAAACTTTATTTATTGGACCCCCAAATGCTAGACTTCTTATGACTCAACTTCTAAAGAAAAAATGGACCAAAATGTGGGGGTTACTAGATGCTTCAACCACCTCTTATTTAGCTTACATTATGCTCACTAAAATACCCAAAAACAATAATTAAAAAGATATCTATGTCCTACCTATAAAAAAAAAGACCTCTATGTCCTTAAACTCAAAACCGAAAAATAAGAAAAAGACCTTTATATCCTTAACACTCCAAACAGAAAAATAACTAAGTAAGAACATAAAATAACACTACTAAGGACTCTAATAACAAACTAAAGACTCCAGGTGATGTGCCAAAGGTGGCGCCCATGCCTGTCCATGTGTGACCCCACCAAGGCACATGTGGGCTCCCCTTGATCTTCCATGTCTTCATCAAATGGGCAAGATGACATTGTGGATTAAATATTGAAAGTTAAACAGGAGTATGAAGCAGCACAGAAGTTTCAGGGGAACGTACCAGCTGCCCCATCGCAAAGGCATTGAACCCCCCCTGCCTTGAAGTTTGGAAATTACCCTGCAACAGCCTCGTTTATTTTTACCAAATGCCAAGAGAATAAGTCTGTTTTTATGGGAAAATGACCAAAATATCCTCAATCCTCTCAATGTCCTTGGAAGGTTGTCTACAGCCACCCCTGAATACTATTTTATGATCCTTATCCGGCCCATGACCAGTTCCGTATATGTTATTTTCTTCTCTTGATTAATTTGAATAGTAGAAACTCTTCCATTATAAATAACAAAATAAAACCTAGTAGAATCCACTTATTTTATCAACATATAAACAGTATATCAATCACACTTTTTCTCCTCCACCCCAACAACAACAGCCTTATCCCAACTACTTGGGGAAACCAACACCCAAAAAAAAAGGAGAGAGAGAGAGAGAGAGAGAGAGAGAGAGAGAGAGAGAGAGAGAGAGAGAGAGAGAGAGAGAGAG
>JAOXJP010122183.1:0-13825 GCA_025762735.1 Platanus orientalis | reverse complement strand
AGGGTGGTTTTCTTATCATTCTATCTCATGTGCTACTTAGTATAAGTAGAAGCTTTCCACTTTCTCATGTAAAAATGGATCATTAGTAGATGCACCTTTAACAGAATTGTAACATTGCATGATTATACTTGGCCGAGAACTTCTTGCATTTTTTGCATCCATATGTTGTTGAGGTCTGAAAGTTTTTAAGATAGTAACTCCAAACGTGCAAATGTAAATGACAATTTTTCATTGATGTTACATGTTCTTGTTATTACTAAGTTGGGTTTTGCATGGTCACATCAATTTGAAAGATTGGAAGAATACTATTGTTAGAATTTTTTTTTACGAGTCTTCTGCAATACGATCCACTTGTGTTGTCCAAAGGTGGTTTGATGATACAATTACATGCATTTGATTTATTCTACAAATTGTTGGCCTGATTTTTTTTTATTTATAAACTTGGTTGTTCTATTATAGATCTCAAGCACTTTTACCTGTTGAAAATTCTAGTACATTGTCAAGTATGGGTTTTTTTCTTGCGAATTCAAAGAATTTTTCTAGAGGATGGACCATAAGTAATAATGGCTTGTGACCAATAAGTATGCCACTTATAGCTGACACTAGGACATAGGAAGTTTTGAATAGATGAGTCCATCAAGAACTTGAGAACTGTTAGTTATATACAATGACATATCTTCTACATGAACAAAGCATGTTTGTCACCCATATAAATGTTTAAGATACAAAAAGCCATGAAGCAATTAACTTGATGATACTTATTGTTTAAAAACTCCATATCAGCTGCTGAATTATATTTAGTTCACCCTCTACTGCTCTGTTCTTTTTTTTGTTATTACTGAGATAGATATCATCATTTTCACAGTTTACTGTTTAAGGCATAGCAACTCAAGTCTTTTACCTCATGAATAATTAGCTCAGTTGTTGGGTTTGGTTCAATTTATTTATATCTTCATTACTTGGAGAAATTGAACTTTTATGCATGTAGTAGGTTTTGTTAGGTGTGATAGCTATAACATTGTTTGTGACCCTATGCGATATACCACTTGGTTCCGGAGGTTAGTGAAGCTTTAACAAGATGCAGTTCAATAAAGGTTTTATGAGTTGGTTTTAGGCTGCGTAGAATTCTTATGTTTTGACGTTGAGGCTTATAGGATGGGTCTTAGAATACATAATGAGATTTGAGTGGTGAATTAGCATATCATAGTTCTTGTTATTTCATTTGTATATAAACTATATTGAAGTGGTTCCTAGTGATATTCTCTATGATATGTGGATTCACCATTGCTCTGAAAAGTAGATTATGGTGTACACTAGCTAAATCATAGTTGGCTGACATTATTTTTAAAAGCCCCATCTACTGTCCCATACATCATAATAGTACATTTCCATGTTAAGTGAACCTTTAAGTGGTGTGTTGTAGGTCATATTTTTTTTGCTTATTCTTCTATAACATTTAAGTTTATGCATTAATAATGTAGAATTATTTTCGACATACCATGGAGCTGATCATTATCTTTTTGGGTGCTATACTTCTTATACATTCGATTTAATTCAATCTCTATACTGATTCTTGCCAATTGACCAAGGTTCTTTGAGGATTTTGGACCTACCCCTTATTATTCGTATTCTAATTTGTGACTAGTAAATTGAATTGATTATATTATAATTAGTTTTTTTAATGTATTCATTTCATTTCAATCCTTCTATCCTCACATAGAGACACATTTTTTTTATATATATGAAATTCCAATTCCTTCACATTTTTGTAACTCGTCTTCCTTTTCATTATTTATAATGAAATTATGTTTTATTTTTACCCTTGTGCAAAGAAATGCTACTGGTTGTACACTAACCCTCATTTGCTATTGGTAATAAGGGAAACATCAATAAAAGGTATGTTTATTTCTCATTTTTTACTTCTCTAGTAAGGGATTTTTTCCTAATTACATTATTATACACAAGAGATATTGGTTGTGGGGTAATAATGAAGCTATGCCAGTTGCGAGCAGGTAAATGACACATTTTAGATCCTCAACCCGTATAAAACAATTTAGCTCGTTTAGTAAGAGACTAATACATAGTTAATTCTTTGACTTATTGGTAGACTATTATAGATAATTGTGTATATGTAAATGGTTATGATGGATGTGGAGTTGTCAGGTGGACATAAATGATGATGTGGTGGATGTATGATTGGAGTGTCTTTTGTTGATATACGAATTATCAGGGGATTGAAGAAAGTGACCTGAGGATCACTATTCATCCCCAGGGGTCCATTTTACATCCATTATGCTGCCGAAATTTCTGTATAAATGGCGTGTGGACTCCTTGCTTGGTCTCAACAAAATGAGATAAAAAACAATGAGTGGGGTGATTAGATTGACAATTAAACTGTAACGGGTTTAGAATAGGTAACTGCGAAAGCAGATGAGGCGGAATGCCTAACACCTTCCCCAACTCATAAATAAACAACTTGTCTTAGAATCTTTGGGAGTTGACCAGTTTAAGTGTGGAGTCAGACATTGCAAATCATTTTCAAAACTTAAGCTTCTTTTGTTTTTAAAACTGATGTCCAGTTACATCGTTAAAAAGACTGGTGGTGACTCCAAATATTGTGGGATTTTCCTACGATAGTTAAGTCTCTTTTAAAATGAATTTATCCGTTGTGCGAAAATCGAGGCCCACGTATATAGAATTAGAATCTCAAATTTGAACTGAAAATGTACACCTTACCCCCTGAATTCTCTACCAAATTTGGAGTTCATTCCATTTTTAAATCTTGAGAAATGGGCCCCATAACCCTGCTTTCATTGTCAAGCCTGTGTTAAAAACACAACATCCACCCTTTTGGAAAAATCCAAAAGAGGCTATCACCTTATCTTAGAGGTCTCTCCAAGGCAACCACCCACCCTCCTGAAAAGCCCCATGGTTAGTGGACCTCGTGTGATGACTCAAAAATCTAGAAAATGACAGCTGGATTTTTGAAAAACACACAGTACACCTAATCTTTTGAAAGATCATGCGTACCTGTATTTCAGGCGTACCCTGGTCTTTCAAGCATATTAGAATGGAAAACCACCAATTAGTCTTAGATGTTGTGCTAACTTGTAAAAACCCACTTGCCCTTATAAAACCTCTCATTTAAAATTACAGTTTAACTGATGTGTCACCAAGATCGAGGAGGGCACATTTGGGTTAGATCAGGCAGTGAAAGATCAGGCATACCCTAATCATTCAGGGATACCTAATCAGAATGATGTCTCTCTGTCCCTAGAGGTCTGGTGGTTCATAGTGACCCATTGACATGTAAAACCACCAAAACACACCTTTTGAGTGAATTCTAGAATCTGGAGCTGACTCAAAATTCAAGCAGGACCCATCCAAGGTAATACGCCTGAACTTTCACTCTGTGAAAGATCAGGCGTACTAAGAAAAAATCACAGTGTTGCCCCTATTAGGAAAGTAGAGAATAATCGAAAGGTTGATTGTCTCTTAAAACCTACTGAACATAGATTTAAACCCAGGTAACCCTAAAACTTGCCCTGTTAATAAAATAAAATAATGAGAACCCTTTTTTTTAAGTATGCCTGAATTCAAACTTGGCATTAAATTCAGGCGTACTGATATAAAAAATTCTTTTAAAACTTTTTTTTTTTGAATTTTTCACTATTTAATGAAATTCTAATATTGATAGGTTAAAGGTGCCACCCTAAAAAAGTGGGTAATTGGGGTGCCTAACACCTTCCCTAATTACAACCAACACAACTTAGCTAAATCCCTGAAAACCAGACCAAACTAGAGAGTCAAACCCTAGGCCCGGGTTGCAAGGCCCACAATCCTCTTTTCCCTCGGAAAGGAGGCAGGCGTCTAACCCTGCTTGTAAAAACCTAAGTTGGTGGTGACTCCGAACCTAAGCCCAAAAGCCGACCCGAGTCAGCCAGGCATGGTTCCCTGAAGTGGGGCGGGAAAACCACCCGGTCTTTCTGCAATGCCCGAATGCCCACAGACGTGAAGAGAAAATAGTAGAGTGACAAAGTGGAGGAAGACTGCAGTACAATAACTGATTGAGGTGATATAAATTGCACACGAACAAACGAGGAAAATGATCCTTCAACCATCAATCAACTCTTAGTTATCTTAGGAGTATGAGTAATATCTGTAGTGTAGTTTGTAGTCTATAATTGGTAGTTTGTGATCTGTAATTGTTCGGATTGTGCTTAAATTGCTAACTATCAAAGGGGGCATACCTGAGAAAGAGTAACGGTTTCAATCAAATCAAGTAATAAAATAATCTTGTAATTGTTTATGAATTACATTTATTCAATTCCATATCTTTCTTTCCGAGGTTGGTTAAAGTCCTCTTAATCGAGGAAATTACGAACCTATTTGATTAGGATAGAGAAAATCAAAAATCAAAACACTCATTCAACAATTTCATCCAATTCCATTTCTACCCATTTTAAACTAAGCCAAATGACAAAATAGGAATTGGAGACTTCAATTCCATTGTCGCTTCCTCAAATCCGTAGATCAAAATGTAACCTAAATCTTTTTTTTTTCTTTTGGTCCAAAGTTTGGATTTCCTTTTAATCAAATGCTCCTTAAACAGCTTTTGGAATTGGAAAAGCATAATCCGGGGTAGTGATCTGCTCTTTAAAGGTATATGAAAAAAAAAAAACTAAAATAGAGATGTCCTAACTACAAAAATTTGGATCAACCCATGGATTATTTCTTTCTTCGACTTTAAACTTAGATCTCCCAAACATTCTACTTGTAACATAGCCAAAGTTGTAGATTTAGTTGATTTCTTTCAAGAGCTTGGAATCTCAACTCAATAAGTTGTAGTTTAGATCCCTGGAACTAGATGTAATACGAAAAGTTTCTTTATCCATCCTACCACTTGAAGACTCTTAGATCCGGCACTTAAGCAATCAAGGTCTCAACATTAAATTAGCTAACATGTTAGTCGTTTAAACCCACTCCCCTCCTTTTTACACAATCACATAAGAACCAACCATTCCATTGAATGTATATGGGGGCTTAAAGCTCCTCCAAAGATAAAGGTATTCCCATGGAAAACGGTGCAAATGAATTTCATGTAAAAATGATGTGTTATTAAAAAGGAAACATTTATCATTCCCTATGCCTAAGATATCACCTTTCCCATGGGACTATAATTCACTGCCTTATCACATGTCCCTGCTTAGAAAGAGTTTGGTTCAGTTCATCCCTCTCATTTGAAACTTCTCTCATTTGTTAACAAACTTTTTCAAAAAGGATCAAATCTTGGTATAGATTGGCCTCGTAATTCAAAACAAGAATTTCAAAAATTCAATGAATTCCATGTCTGTTCTTTGTTGGCTCATATGGAAGAACATAAACAAGGTTAGTTTTTAAAGAGGACAGATTTCCTGTCCAAGATGTACCTTCGTCCCCTCACGTGGGGTGTTGGCTCCATGCACTTTTTGTGTGGAGCCCATATCTCCATGTGTGGGGTTAACGGTGCATTGGTACCGAAAAATGCCATTCCAAATTATTATAATATTTTTATTTTGTGTTAATAGTTTATTGCAAAAGCTCTCAAATGTAAAGAATCCAGCTCCTTGGTCAAATCACCCTATTGTCAACTCCTATTGGTTCCCCTTAGGGTATTTTTAAGATAAATTTTGATAGGCATTCTCTACTCCAAGTTCCTCTTGTGTTGGAATCATTATATGTTATTTTATATTATATAAAGATTGATATGCACGATTCTATAAACAATAAGTATTTATTTCATAAAAGTAAAAGACTTAAAAATAAAATGAATAAAACGACTTATTTGACTGGATGAATTGAAAAAGTTAGAGCCAAAATTAAGGCTAGTGTTTTGACACTATGTCCTTGAGATTGATTTCTCCCTTTGCAATGGTGTTTACGAACTTCTCAGATGTCTACCTTACATGATACAATGATTGAATACACACAGAAAAAACACTACAATATGTGTGTCTAGCAAACCAAACTTGTGTTGTGTTCTCTCTCTTTTACAAGGACTCTACGATACTTATGCTTAATTCGGATTTCGGATGCATGAAATGAATGAGGAACGAAATATTTATAGATTATTCATGTCTATTCGGAACAAACATAGAGACACAACTTATGACTATTCAAACAAACATGTAAGCAAAATGATGCAATTGAGTAGCATATTTATGTCTATTCGGAATAAACAAGAGGGTAAAATAGGAGATTTAAGAATCACATTTATGACTGTTTGGTTCGGAACAGTCACGAGGGTAAAAAAGTAAAACGTGCAACCATTTTGGGAGAAATAAAAATAATAATAAAATATTTTATTTTTTTTCTTATAGACCCAACCTGGCCCGGTTCGGTGTGTGCATGTGTGTTTGGGCTTGACCCATGTTGGCTAGGTCCTCCCCCTTCCATAAAACTGTGGTGTCCCTTGAGGCCTAAGTTTATGTGTAAGACTATTGTATATAAACCTCTAAACTTTTTTTATTTAACTAATGTGAGATTATTTAAGTTTTACACCCTTTAACCAGTGTTCAACTGGGTATTTTTTGAGACAATTTCTCATTCACCTATTAACAGTTTCGAGCAACCAATCATACAACATTATTTTCCTCATTGAGGTGAACATTAACCCAAGTAGACCCACCTCAAACATCTTGTGGGTCTCACTTTTATTTTGACTCAAATATAACCAAACAGTCATATTTCAAAATCTGACTACAGTCAAAACCGTTTCTAGTACTATAAGAGACAACTCATGCTATTTTATTAGAGCAAGTGTCGATTGCTCTAGATCAAATTCTGCAAAAGAAGCTAATGCCAAAGCAAAATCTGTCTCAAGTACTTTGTCGTGGAAGGAGATGCGGCCCTCAATATAATTAAAAGCATGAATTAGAGTCGTCATCTAAGGCCTTGGTGCATCAGATCTTTGATGTGGGATTGCATCTTCTGTCTCAAGCCTTTTGATAATGTAATTTTTATTAGGTAAATAAGAAAGCAAACAATGTTGCCCACTTCGCAGTTAAGTTAGGAAATGGAAATGTGGGATATTTCTTCCCCGTCTCATTGGCTTTCAAAGGTAATTAAGGATGATAACCACTTTAAATCTTTTTTTCTCTTATATCAATGTGTGACCCAATATGTGATCAAGGGTGTCTTGGATTTTACCAAAAAAAAAAAATTAATAATTAGGGTTTCTTGGATAATTCACATGTCAAAAGAGTGAATTGTCCCAACAAATGTTGTGTGATGAAAAATTGTTTGTAGTGTATATGTGTTGTGTTTGGGAGTAAAAACTTATTCAGTTGAAAAAGTAGGTGCTCAAAAAGAGACATCAAATTAAAAAATACGTCATGTGTCTATCAATGCCATGCCTACAGAGGTCTGTGTCAACACAGACATTCATTCTTCTTGTCTCATATATATAAGGGGCAGCATAGTTGGCCAGGATCACGCCTTAGGAGGCAGTGGTCCGAATTCGAAACCTATCCTCTGAGGGCCACTTGTCTCGACATAAAAAAAAACCCAATTTACTTTGTGCATGATTTGAAACCTACCCCCTTAGAGCTACTTGTCCAAATGTTTAAAAAAAAAAACCAATTTACCCGGTGCATGGGAGAGACATGGAGTCCACATGCCCCGAGGAGTTAATAATGTGCTCTAAGAGACGTGGATACCTCGGTACCAAATATATATATATATATAAAACAAAGTGTTTTTTTTTTTTAAATGTTAGTTACCAAACAACTTACTTTTAGTCAAACATCATGTGGAATGCTGGATAAGTACCGGCATAGTAGCTCTCCATTCAAACTCGGGATGATTCAATCCTGTAAAACGAAAAATGCCACTTCATTACATTCAATATTGAGACGTATGGCTTGTCATTATGCCTCGTATGTCATGCTCACCATGTCTATTTTGAAACATAACTCTTCCACTTATTCATCTATGGGGACAGTGTAGTTAATTGGCCATATAGATAGTAATGGGAACATCAATGGTTAAGCTTGTTTGGAAGGAACACTCCCTGTACTGGATTGGGCTTGGAAACACGCTTCCTATAAAAGAAACATCTATTCATGTTAAAAGTGAGTTTTGTGGTCCCTTCGACGTCAGTGAAGAGTTTTAAATGTTTAGGACTTATATCTCTCATTTTCACCGACTGGGCCCAATTTGTCTTTTTGCAATTCGTTATACCTCGCTGTATTCCTTTTATGGGTTGAACAAATTAAGGGTGGTGATGAGGTCAATTCGATTGAATTAACACTAAAATCCATTTTGAACCTAACTCACTGCGACCCTAGTTCATATTCACCAAGATACTTGCTTTTTTTGCCAATGGCTGTGTTTTGGTGGTTGTGGCGTTGTTTTTCTATGGTAAAGGCCAGTGGTCAAATCCCCTTAATTGAATTTTGCGGTGCATCCAATAGCATGAACCGACGCTAAAATCCATTTCGAACCTAACTTGCTGTCGACCGTAGTTCATATTCACCAAGATACTTGCTTTTTGCCAATGGCCTGTGCTTGGGTGGTTGTGACATCGTTTTTGCATGGGAAAAACCAGTGGTCAAATCCCCTTAATTGAATTTTGCAATGTGTCCAATTGCATGTTTCCCCGCCTTGTACGTGTTCTTGGTCTGTTCTACACGAAAATCACATGATTGTAATCTAACCTCTATATACAATCCCATCTATAAAACATTTTACTAGTTGTGTAGCTTTGGGCTGCGCTGTGATCCTTGCAATCCCAACCATACATCAAACTTTGGGCCCTGAAGGTAAGCCTAGGCTGAGCCCGAGCCTATTGTAGCCTTGAATCATGCAGGCCTTAGTTCAGCCTGGGTTGGGCTGGGCTGGGCTGGGCTTCGAGTGTCCCAGACAAGTTGCAGCCGTACTCCTCCTCAAGAGATTGTGTATGGCTTAGGGTCCATTGCTAGTGGGGTCAAATTGGGTATAAGTTCCAGACACGCAGGGACATCCTATAGCCTTTCTCTAATTGACACGTTTTGGTAGTAAATGATGACTTTACAAGGCTGGGGTTGTCCTTTTGGAATCGTCCAACGAGAATCTACAATAGGACCCACAAAGATATCTTCCAATACTATGATTTAAGTGTCGGTTGTATGAATCAATTAAAGGAGAATTGTCCAAACCGGAAGGATGTTCTGTCCAGGATGTACCATTGGCCCCCTCACAGGGGGTGTGGCCCCATGTGGGAGAATTGTCCAAACCAAAAGGATGTTCTGTCCAGGATGTACCATTCGCCCCCTCACAGGGGGTGTGGACCCCATGCAAAAAGTACATGGGGCCACACCCTGTGAGGGGGCAAAGGTACATCCTGGATCTCTTGCCCAAAACATTCTCCTTTAGAACTAGTAGAACAGCTGAACTTTTCTACGGAAGGCTTGCAATGACAATATACCCACCAATAGGAATATGGCTAAGAAAAAAAATAGCAAATTTGAGATGCAATATTAATATCACTAAAAATTAGGTGAGAACGAATCTTGTGAGAATTGTGAAAACGGCATCAGGGTGTGGACACATCAGCGCCAAACCGTTATTAGTACCTCCAAAAAAGTGCAAATCACTTTTCGGTACTGATCCGTCAGCTCCTCTGGTGCCGTTTTCACAGTTCTCACGAGATTCGTTTGCACATAATCCAAGCCCCATTAATATGGAAGCCACTCTACATTGCCTTACGACCTGTCCTAAACTTGAGATATGACCTGTCCTAAACTTGAGAAAATATGGTTTAGGGGTGTCAACAAGCCCAACTCAGCTCGGGCTTTTCACATGAAGGTCAGACTCAGGCTAACTTAATAAACGAGCTCAAATCAAAGCTTCTGGCTCACTGAGATTAAAACAAGGCTCTAGCTTGGCTCTTAATGACCCGAGCTCCTAGCTGAGTTAAGCTAACTCGAGTCATTGACAACCCTAGTTTTCATACCTCCTTTATAAAACTCCAAATATCACGTCTTTCTTAGAATGGATTAAAAGTTGGCTTGACATGCCAAATGTTTCTAAAAAATAAAACCTGGGCCACAGTTAGTTATATTGTTACCTTAGGAAGGAAGAAATGATATTTTTTTCAATTATGTGAACTCAAATGAAACACGTCTTAATCTCTACTAATAGAATTATGCAGGAGTTTTCTGAATTTTAGAACCTAGGAAGCAACTGTGCCATCTCCTCGAAAGGGAATCATCTACAATTTGAAATCTCTCCACAATACAGGCTTTTCACAGCTACAAACATTGTTGTTATTTAACACCTTTCAGGTTTGAATTTCAAACTTCAATTAAATCACACCCACATTTGAGGTTGTGATGCCACAATTCAAACTGTAGAGGGATTTCAAATTGTAGACCATTTGCTCTCCATATCCTCTCCAAATCGATTTTGGTCTGCATTTCATTAGGAATTTTTGGAAGGGAGCAAATTTCCCGTCCAGGGCACAAGGTGGCTTCATTTGGAATAAAATTGGTGAGAATTTGAAATGTCATCTAATCCCTTCCCATATTATTCCATGTGAAGTCACCGTCCTGGACACCAAAACCTGGACAGAGCATTTATTTCGTTTTCGAAACTCAATTTTGATGGAGCCCATTCTACAAGTAAGTCTGCTGCAGGATTGATCATTAGAAACGAGACAGGTGGGCTTGTACCAGTAGCTTCCTTGAGATTCCAAACTCATGCTCTCAAAGAAAAGCAAGTGAAAGCAGCCTGTTTTGGTCTCTCTCTAGTTACTTGCTTTTGGTTACATCGCATAATGCTTGAAGGCGACGCATTGAATGTTATCAGTTGGCTAAAGCAAGGCTCTACACATTGGCCATGGTGTCTTTTAGACTGTTTATACTTTAGTTATCGCAAAGGATTTTCCCCTGCTGGCCTATGACCTGTTAAGGTTCTGTCTAATAGTTGGCAACAGATGATTGGCACGAAAAAGTGAATTGCATTTTTCAAAATTTTTATTCATTTTTTCCCTCCAATAGTATCCTGCCACCTGTTAGACAGGACCTTAGCAGGTCATAAGTGGCGGGAGAGGACCCGGGCCACGATGCTTTGTTTTACAACAACTACTCACCTACCTGGTTGAGAGAGCTAATCAGAATGAAAACTTCCCCCTCCAAATTTCCCAAAAATAAAAGAGTTGAAACAAAGCCATCTGCAGGTCAGATGAACGACACTAAGTTTTTACTTTTTGGATAGCTACCTATGTGAGACACATAACGCAACGAAAGAGACAGCATCGACGACGTGCAATTGCAGACAAGTGCTGCACATCAGGTTTGAACCCAAGACCTCTGTTATAGAGACAGGGTGCCGCAATGACCAAGGCATGGGGTGTTGCCTTGTTGGCATCTACAATAAGTTGTTTACCTAAAAATCAAATGCAAGCAATCTTCTACCAGTGCAATTGCATGAATGCAACTAATTACAAATTTTTGCAACAGAGAAAGTTCAGACAACGTTTGCATTTACAATAAGTTGTTAACCTCATAAATCAAATACTTGCAATCTTCAACTTGTGCAAGTGCATGAATGCAACTCCTTGCAACAGAGATGGTTCGTATAGCCAATACTTGAGACTTGACCATAAATTGTTTTTTTGGTGGTCCCATAGTCCTGCTAACTCTGGTGTGTGGGACCCTCAACACAACGGAAGAAGCAACATGACAACATCAATGCACTAAATCATTAATACTGCTTAGTGTTGCCGATCAGGTTTAAAGTTGAGACCTATTTTCTAAAGAGTTACAACCACAAAGGTACTGGGGCATTGGCATAAATTGTTTGTCTTACGCACCCCCAATACTACGACCCCGGATCATCTCTTGCCCAAATGTGTCTAGAGTTTATCAAGCATCAATTTTATGCTGACATATGGTAAAAAATTGATTTACATCCCAAAACCCATGATCAAAATCATATTTTCACCTTTTTTTTTTGGCATGTATTTACACAAAATTGATGTTGGACACATCTAGGTAATGAAAAAGAAAAATATTAGATTAATGAATATTGTTGTTTTCAATGCCAATTTTTGCGGAAGGGATGCTCTCCGGCTATTTATGACCTGTTAAGGTCCTGTCTAACAGGTGGCATTACATCATTGGAGTAAAAAAGTGAATTACAATTTTTGGAATGATCTTCGTTTTTTCCCACCAATCATGTTATGCCACCTATAGACAGGACCTTATAACCATAAGCCGGGTGAAGAAGATCCTCTTCGCAATTTTTGTGGTTATTTCTACTCTAATTATATTGTAATTACTGTGTTACTGTTTTATTTCTTGTAATAAATTTAATTAACTGAGATGGTTATAATAAATTAAAAGTCATTGGTTACGTAGGAGAAGAGAAGAGGGTGGCACTTGTCCAGCCCATATGATTTAATTAGAGTGGAATTAATGAAACATGTGTGTGGTTATAACATTACCCTTATTTAAATTCTATAAATTAAAAAAAAAAAAAAAAAATTGTCCGCCAATGCGCTTACAGAACCTTTTAAATCTTCAACTGGTGATCCCCCTCTATTCATTCTGCATTGGAGGCGGGCACAGGCAAAGGAGTTGAAAGAAAGGGGCGCGAGAGACTCTGAGAGAGGCCTTATAGAAGCTTCTCCCTTCATGTTGGTTTTGAAAGCAGGGACTAGACCTCCATGGGTTGGTCTTGGAGCTGCCGTTTGGGTTCAGATACCGGTTGGGAATAGTTACAACTTCCCTCTTTACTCACCTTCTCTGAAATCTGTAATGGGTTTCAGTCAACAGCAGATAACGATGCTCGGAGTTGCTAATGATATTGGAGAGAATTTCGGTCTTCTTCCCGGTGTTGTCTGCAATAAACTTCCCCCTTGGGTCGTTCTATTGATTGGATGTTTCGCATGCTTCTTGGGTTATGGAGTTCTGTGGCTGGCTGTTAGCCAGAGAGTCGAGTCTTTGCCTTACTGGTTGGTGAGTTCCTATTTTCTGTTTTGTTTCAATATCTTTCGCTTACCCATTTGCGAATATGTTTGTCTTTTTGTTTGAATTTAATGGGTTCATCTTTTGTGATTTATATTTCCCCCTTTCTTAACTGGGATTTTTATGACCTGAGAATAATTTGATCGAATTCATATTTTTTTCTTCTGAGCATAGTTTTTTCCAAATCAATGGGAACCTTAAATACGGTCAAGATAATATGAAATATGAATAGGACAGACGATGTGACCCTCAAACTGGTTGATAAGGTTCTAGTTTAGATAAATTGAATTTCCTCGACTGAAACCAAACAGGTTATGGACAGCTATTATGTTCAAACCTTTTTTATTTTAATGGGTAAGCTTGGGTGTCTGTGGACATGATATGACATTATTTTTTGAAAAGTAGAACTGATATCTTTCATACATCATGACGTTCTTTCTATTGTGTCTCTTGCATTTAGGCCCATAAATTGTCTCCCTGAATTTGGGGGATTTTTTGTTCATTATATAAATTAGCTTGTATCTCTTCATATCTGAGCTCTTGAAGTAGCATCAAGATCCTTCATAATGTATTTGACCCTTAGCAAAGGAGTCCAGTTCTATTTGTATAGTTTGAGTCCCCTCTAGGCTTGGTCTTTAAATAAATCATTACTGCTCTGGAGTTTTTGGTCAGCCCTGAGGTTTATATCTTAAATCTGTACATGACCCTCAAATCTAGCTGTTTCTGTGTTGAGAAAACCATTCTTAATGAGTTTGCTTTATTTGATTTACCATTCTTGTAAGTTGTAAGTGCATTTGCATTCTTGTATATATATATATATATATATATATATATAT
>JAOXJP010122172.1:0-13825 GCA_025762735.1 Platanus orientalis | reverse complement strand
GATCAGAAAATTCTAAGGTGTAACTAGCAGTTCCCTCTGGATAATATGTTTGCGATCTATGCAAACTGAAAGGGGTGGTCGTGTTGTCACTAACAACCTTGTTTCGATGCTCCTGTGTGACACTTGTGTCACCCCCACGACACAAGTCAGTCTATGCCAAGCTAACCATGCTAAGCAACACTACACTAAACAAACAACACTATGCTAGACAAATAATACTATGCTAAGCAAGCAGCAGCAAAAACAAAGTAATGAAAGGAAAACCAAGCACACACACAACATGAATGAAATGAGCTATTGCATTACATCAAAAGTAAACATTACAACCTAGAGCTAAAGGGGATCACCAGTCATAATGTATAGCAACACCGAGCCACGTCAACCATAGGGATAAGGCTCTAAAGCTATACTCCTTGAAGTCCTGTTACTCCCCTACAAGTATGTTTTTAAGCTTTTTCCTTGGTGTTAGAAGGGAACATCCACCTCTCCCAAAATCATACTGGATTATTTACAATAATGCTATCAGATCATAAAAGAGCAAAAAGATTAAGTGTCACAGGCCATGACCATGCGTACAGCACTAGACAAAATGGCCGTGATAGTGTGGTCCAGCCTTCTGTGCCCTAAATCATTTCCGGTCCAACCTGGAGGGTAATCGCTGTAATTTGAGTAGAATCTTGGAGTATATTTACAGAAAACCTCCCAATTGCTCGCTCATCTGCTTCTTACTTCACGAGAGCCCACTGCGTGTAGACAGTTCCCCACTACAAGCCCTAACCCTTGATTCTTCAATCGCAGAAAATGTCGCATTTTGGAAGATCTGGTCCTCCGGATATCAGAGACACCTACTCTCTCCTTGTTCTCAACATCACTTTTCGTAAATTTATCTTCCTTATCTGGATTTTTCACTCCTCTCCCTCTGAATTGCAATTTTGTCCCAAATTTATTGGTTCTATTTTCGTTTTTCTTGACCAGGAACGACTGCAGATGATCTCTTCCCGCTTTTCGATAAGTATGGGAAGGTCGTCGACATATTCATCCCGAGAGATAGAAGGTTTCGTGACGATTCTCTGTTGCTTTTCTTTTCTTCAAGAAACTATATAGTTAGTGTACTTGTGATTTTTGTGTGTTTTTTTTATGATTTCTTCATGTACTAGGACTGGAGATTCACGTGGGTTTGCATTTGTTCGGTATAAGTATGCGGATGAGGCTCAGAAGGCGGTGGAGAAGCTTGACGGTAAGTTTTTCTTTTTCAATTCATATATATATATATATATATATATATATATATATATATGGTTTTAAGAAAGGAATTTTTAATTTTTGTTTTTTGTTTTTATTTGATGAGTTTATTTATACATTGTATTTTACAATGTTCTCTTTTAGGAAGAAATGTCGATGGTAGAGAAATTATGGTTCAATTTGCGAAATATGGGCCGAATGCAGAACCAATGTAAGTTATTGGTTTGTTCTTTATGGTATATCTCTATTAATTGGGGAATTGGCAAGATTACAATTTATTGGGCATGCTTGCTTTCATCTGTGGTAACGGAACCAATTTCAATTCTGTGTGTTTTTTTGCTTGTTTTCTATGGTCTGTTTTACGCATTTTTGCTTGATAGTTTGGCTATTTTTTTTTCTTTCTCATGGTAACTGTTCGATTGATGTATGTGGTCTTGAAGCCTGGGCATGCGCCTTTGTAATTTAGCTTTGATTGTGTTGACATTAGTTTTATTTAAAATAGAGTTAGTTTTTAGGATTGTTGGATTTGGAACTTAAATGAACGAATGTAAGTACATGCGTCATGATTTGGACTTCCTGTGTGACTCCTTAATGGGTTTTCATATCAAGCTTATTAGGTGATTTTAATAAATTTATTTGCAGGCGATTTTAATAAATTTATTTGTGGTTTTGTTGATTTGACTGTCCTGGCTCACCTCTTTTTTCTTTTTGTTACTCAATTTCTAGGTCATATTTTTTTGGCTTTATTTGTTATTGTTTGTGGTGGGTGGAAAGTGCTTCGTATTTTTTTCCAATTTCTTGTTTATATGGGTTGTTTCACTAGACTGAGTTATGTTTTTTCCATTTACAGTCGTAAAGGAAGGATCATAGAAACATCTCCAAAGAAAAAAGGCAGGTCAAGAAGCCGCAGCCCCCGCCCAAGGTAAAGAATCCTTGATGGAACAGTATCATATTCTCCTGAATTTTGATCAGGAAGTTGATTACTGTCATACGGCATTGGTGCTTTTTAGACTGGCCTGTTGAACTCTCTTGTTATCTCTTTACTTTCTGCTCTCTTTGAATAAAGTCCCCTTTACCTCTCAACCCCCCCCCCCCCCAAAAAAAAAAAAAAAAAAAAAAAAAAAAAAAAAGGAAGAAGATAAGAAAAAAGAAAAGGAAAAATTACAGCAGTGGAACTTACACTTCCCAAAAAACTGTCCAACTACAAGAAAATTTCATAAAATAACGCAAAAACTAAACCAAACCAAATAAAGACTATACTTCTAAAAAACATACAATCAAGAACCCTAATTAAAGCAACTACTATAACTAATGGGTCTTTTCTAGGGCCTGGTGGACTTGATTTGATGGGCTTCGAATATGGATTTTCAGGCTCTCAATGTTAGTCCAGAAGAAACCAAAAGGGCTGGTTCAGGCCTTGCATCAGCATTAGATTACCTGTATAAGACTCCCCTTTCTATTATAGACAGTTAAACCAATTAAGTAATGCATTGTAGTGAAGTTTTTTTCTCTATTTTCATGGTTGTGTACACTTAAATTCTATATTCTTTTATCTAAAACTGTACAATTTTGTATTTTTTTTAAGAAACATGAGGCAGGCATATCTTGTCATTTAAACATGATTCATTGGTCTTGGTGACTCCAGCATGGCAAGGGCTTTGTTTTCCATTTACTTAGACTGATAGCAAACATTTTAGTGAGGTTCTTCTTTAAATTTATGGTTTCATCAATGCAACTGTATACACTTTTAGGCTATGTTAGTATGTTGTTATTTGAATAGCTTGATATTTCTTATTTTAGAGACCTGCAGCAGTAGGGACAAGGTGTGGCTCTGCTTAAATTTTTGCCTTGCTGAGTCTAATTCAGCAATGCAGTGCTTCTTGTATAATATGCAGAACCTTATGATAAACATTTTTAGGCACCGAGATGAACGCCGGGACAGGGATGACCGGAGGAGAAGTCGCAGTAGAAGTAGGGGTAGATCTGATCGTGACAAATATCGAGGGAGGGAAAGAGATACTCGCCGTCGAAGCAAGAGCCGTAGTTTAAGTCCAGATAATTACCGAAGTCGTGGCAAAGGAGGTAGGTATGTTGATGAACGACGGAAAAGCCGGAGCCGGTCATATGAAAGGTATTAGATTATGCTTATATTGTGCTCTTGATTGTCTATTTGTTTGGCTTTGCATCCTATTTTATATGAGGCCATCTGGATTTCTGTTGCAGCGCTTCCCCTGTTCGAGGTAGTCCTAGTCCTCGGAGGAGTCTGTCGCCACGGAAGACACCTCCATCGAGGGGTGAAAGTCCTGATCAACGCAGCCGCAATGATCGGTCTCCATCTCCCAGAAGTGTTTCCCCTCGAGGTCGACCTGCTGATTCTAGAAGCCCTTCCCCTCGTAATTCGGATCCTGATGTGAGTCTCTTCCACCTCATTTTTCTTATTTTTATTTCAACCAGCAATGGATGACTAAAGTGTATCTTTCTGAATTCTCTTGCAGGAATGATGGAGAGGCATGCCTCATAATGGAGAAACCTCTGGGTGGTTGTATGTTATGTAGCTGTATTGCTTCTTTTAAAGTGCTTCATGGGTTTTGCTTATTCTGACAAAGTACTGAATGCTAGTTTTGGTATTGCCGTGGACTTCTTTTGAAGGTTAACTATTTCTTTGTTAAACTTAATGCATCCTTCCATTTAATTGGGTTGGTGGATACTTTGTGGACTTTTGTAGTTTGTACTTTGTCAGTTGGTGTAACTTCTTTGGTGTTTACAAGAGATTTATAATGTTGCTAGTTATCTTCTCATGGTTTTTTTCCCCTTCCTTTTCTTCTTCTAAAGCTTTCACTCTTGGAATTTGTTTTTTAGTTCATTTAATTGGAGTTCTAATTTGGATGAACAATACACTGGAATTTTTATAGTTATGTTCGGGAAAAGAATTAATGTGACTGATTGGAGAGATGGTGAGTAGCTGTTGATGCTGTTTGTACTTGATGGATGATGTTCGTTTTGATGCTGGTTGCAAACAGTATTCTGGTTGTTCCTGCTGCCTAAAATGTTAACTAACTTGCTATCGCATGGTTGGTAAGGTTCATAATTTACCTTTCTTTTGATTAGTCTTGTATCCATCAGGATTCTGACGTTTGACCTGACCTACTTCCTGGTCTTTAAAAATTGGACCCTGAAAGGATTAGTTGTAGCTGTAATGGGAACAAGTCTTTACCTGTAGCTGATGCTGCTAATGTGCTGGACCTGATGTTCAAGTACATTGATGCTGATATATAAGATGTGACCTACCATGCTGAGCTGACCGAATTGTAACAATGTTTGTCGAGACAGGGTAACAGATGAATGGTTGCTTATTTTGTTTAGGGTGTTTGGTTAGTTTTCACATCATTTCATGTCTAGCTGGTAGGGTATTGACTTATGTTGCATCATGTACTGAGATGTAATAGCAATGGGGTCGTGGCTGTAGCGGTGAAGTGGTAGCAGATAAGCATGGCACCATGTACTGGAATGTGATAGCCCATGGAATCATGGATGTACCTGTGAAGTGGTAGCCGACATCCATATAAGGCCAGCTCTTGATTGCCTTCATAGTTGCTGAGGTTGGATTGAATCTTGCACTACTGAGTTTGGTGCTGATCAGGAATGTCTGGTTTGCTTTCTTGGTTGCAGTCTGCTCTGTTGGTATGCCTGCATTTATTTCATGTAGATTGGTTAGAGTTTTGATTCTTCTGACCTTTGCTTTTTGTCATTAACTGCAACCTTGCAATTGTATTGATTTGAACGGATATTGTCCAACTATATCCCTGTTCATGTCATCATGATTACATCACTGATCTTATTGAATATGACATATTACTTAAATATAGCACTATTAAGCTAAGCTTTTACGGGTGGTCCGTCATACTTTTGTTGCTACATCTGTAACTTGTAATGTTTGAGTTAGTAGAAGATGATTATTGCTTTTATATTTATGCCTTTGGAATTGTTTTAAATGCTGGCAATGGAGTTGGTACTTAAAAAGTTTCTCAACACACTAATTGCTTTTGATGTTAATAATTTTACACGATTTTTGACCTCTTTTTTTGGTGTATGTGTGTGTTTTCTGCCTGTTTATTCATTCTTTTTCTTAACCACTTCTGGGGTTTTTCTTTCCAAATTCAGCCTTGTTGCTAGCCTTGAGGGGTGGCTAATAAGTTAATGCTCCCTTTCTAAATTTGAGTCATAAAACAACTGTGGATCAGATTGTTGAGTTGAAGTTGGATTCTTTCCTGCCCATCCAAATTTCAACAGTCAGGCTCTGATAGTGATTACTTCCAGCGTTCTTCAGGTGTTTGGGGCCTTTTGCTTCTGTTGATGACAAGTCAGCTTCCATAAACTGTATGAATGTAACTAACCTTAGCTAGACTATCTGACGTTGTAGTCTTGACTGACATATTTTGGGTATATTCACCTCTTCCGGATGGGTTAATGATAGCTTTTTAACCTGAATTATTGCATGCATAGTGGTTCACTCATGTAGGCTTCTCAAGTTTTATTGTTCCTACCCGACTCAATTAGCTCACTCAAATACTGATTCAATCTAACCCAATATTTTTTCTCAGTTTCTTGATAGGGTAAAGATATTATAAAAGGGGACAAGAAAGGCCCCAGAAAATTGCACAACAATTATACCAAGACCACGCTACAGCAAAACAAAAAAATGAGTCGTTGCCGAAGAAATTTTCACTACTTACCCCCTGTTGCAGTTAATCCCAATTATTTCACCCCCCTCTTAAAATTTTACTTATACTAAAATTCTCAAATTGATTGCTTTGAAATGCCCAAAAAAGAAATCTATCCTTTGCTTAGCATAAGCGTACACATTGGAGAGAAACCAGCTTGTATTTGAAAATCATGCTGAACCAGTGTATAAGGTGTACAAAAGAGCTAAAAATTAATTTTGTTTTTGGGGTGTAAATTGTAAAGAAATTGGATGGTATTCTTTTGTGGATATGAAAAGAGGGTGGGGAAACATTATTAGGAATCTTCTTCTAATGTAAGCCTTCGGCTTGTTGTTTGGTCGGGGATTGCTTCTCTCCATTTTTGAATCAAATTTTCTCATATAAAAAAAAAATGAAATGCTCGATTGTTCCTCTTCAACCAAATCATATGAAACACACTGCAGCTGGAACTATACTCCAAATAGTTTTTCCTCTGACTATAAATGCCGTTGTTATCCACCCCAATAACAAAGTTTAACTTGTGTTTTGCTTATTTTAGTCTCTTGTAATTGCTATTTATCTGTAGACCTTTGGTGATGCATGAATTTTCAGGAGGAAGGATAAATTACTGAAATAGGGGTAGCTAGTAATTGTGGGTATGAAATGGAGAAGGGGATTACAGGGTTGAGTGATAAAATTATGGTAAAATAATTGGAAACCATAAACCAGAGTTTTTTAGAGCAAATTAGTAAGCAGTTTAGAACTGATTAGAACTATGAAGTAATGAAGGTGGGGTTGAGAAATCAGAGAAATTGAGTATAGGGTTATTTGCAGAATTTTAAGATTGATAATGAAAAATTAAGATTAGGGATGAAAATATTGGAAATTCAGCAGATACTAATAAAATAAAATAGAAATAGAAGAAGAAGGGAAAGGATAAAACCCAATGGAGTTAGCACCATTGGAACTCTAGGAGTTAGCACTTAATGGCTCTTGAAATCATCAGCATCCTCAGAAAAGGGGAGATTGGGTCTGCACCAAACCAAATTGTTAGGGCATCAACTGCAAGTACTAAAAAATTATTTATTTACACCACTCGTGTCCTTTTCTTCTTGCACTTAGCTTTATTTTACCGACTAAAATAGAACTTGAAAATAGATAAATCTTGTCAGAACTGTATCTAGTTGTATTTTGTATCGTAACTTTCCCAAATCACATAGATTTCAAGATCTTGAACTCATAGGAAAGATAAATGAATAACCTTTCAAATGACACAGAAATAAAATCAAACAGGTAAGAGTCTGGGCCCCGATAATAGGGCCTAAAGAAAAGTGATGAATTTTTTAACAGTCACTCCTAAACCAACTTATACTGACTAGAATCAACATAATAATTATGAATTAGTCTAAATTAACATTTGGAGAACCAATTTTTAAAAGCCAAAGTTTCAAAATACTTTCATGATACCAATGTGAGACATTTTGAATATTATAAAATCTAAAAGGATTTAATTGAATCCCCCCCCCCCTTTTGGACTGCTGGCTGTTTCAGTGGACTTCATGGATGGTCTTCCAGGCCCTACCTGAAAACTCAACCAGTTGACTAGTATTTTTTTTCTTCGACTTGTTTTCATTTCTTGTCATTTTGACTGCTAGACTTTAAGCTGCGAGATGTTGTGAAGAAGCAACTGTTTACTTGAACATGGGTGCTTGTGTAATCCATGTGATCCACAGATCTGATGCTTGGGTGCATGTCTATTTGAATGTACGATGGTGTGCTTGTTAAATGCCATTGCTTGTGTACAGGTGTGCTATATCGATGGTTCCTTGTTAATTGGCGATATATGAGGAGACTTAATCGTTATGTGTTTCAGATATCCTAGATTTATTTGTGCTTTTTTGTTATTATAGTAGGCCCTTGCAAACAAAGGTGCCTTAGATTCAAAGGATTGACCATGCCATCTCTTAGATTACTACCTTTTTTCATTTTTGTGTCAAGTGCCTGACATGAAGGTTTGTGCCTAGACGTTTATGTCATAGGTGGAGCATGGGGTGCTTGGGTAGAAGTAGAAGTCATTATGGAGGTTCACATGACTGTTCAAGATGAATAGAATTATTGGATTTATTTTCGTTGGATCATTGGTGCTAGCTTGCTTTGCCTTTGTTTCTGTTTTTAGATGTTCTAATATGTTATGAGGTATTAGAATGGGATGTCAGTATATACCATGAATCTTATTATGTCTGATTGTATGCTTACATTACCATATGTTGGATATGCCTCTTCTACCGAATGAAACTTTAACTGATCTTCTTGACAATAAACCCCAATTATAAGGTTTATTCTTTTTATTCCTTCCAAAAATATGATTTCTTATTTGTATGAGGAAGTTTTTTGTTAATAAATTTATGTAAAACTTAATATCTAATAGCCATAACAACAAAGCTGTCTGTCTTGTTAGTATTAAGGCCCTTGATCTGGTTGAGGAAGGGAGAGATCTGTCTTAGGAGGGGCGAATCTCCAGGGATTCCCTCAAGAGAGAGTTTCAGCTGGTGGCTAATAGAGAGATCTATTAGAAGCAAGGATCTTGCATTATGTTGCTGAAAGAGGGGGATAGAAATGCTAAGTTTTCACTATGTGGCTTTTGCTAAAATGGTTTCTAATTGTATCCAGGGTCTTCGGATTAATGGGGTGTGGGTTCAAAATCCGGCTGATTTTAGAAGTGAACTTGAAAACTTTTACGGGAATCTCTACAAGGAGGATCAAGCTTATACGTCTTCCCTTGATGGATTGGATTTCGAGACCATTTTTAGCCAGGAAAAGGAGTTTTTGGAAAGCCATTTCATGTAGTGGAAATTAGGGATGTTTTCAAGGATATGAATGGAGATAAAGTGCCAAGCCCTGATGGATTAACAATCTCTTTCTATCAAAAAATACTGGGCCATTATTAAGGAAGGTCTTTTTAAAGTCTTTGAAGAATTTTATCTATCAAAAGAATTCGATGGTCATCTCAGCAATACCTTCATCTCACCGATTCCAAAAAAAAAGAATGCCATGGAATTAAAGGATTATCACCCAATATGTCTTCTGGACAATGTGTATAAGATCATCTCCAAAACCTTGACTATGAGATTGAAATTGGTAATGAAAGATATTATTTATCAGCCTCAGGGTATACTGTGGGTCGTCAAATCCTGGATGGGGTTCTTGTGGCTAATGAATGTATTGATGAAGGAATTAAATCGAGAACAAATGAGGTTCTTTGTAAGTTGGATTTGGAGGTGGCATATTATCATGTTAATTGGAATTTTATGAGCTACATTTTGGACAGATCGGGATTTTGTGAAAAATGGAGAAGCTGGATGAGATCCTGCATTAGGTCACTGTTTATTTTCCATGTTAGTGAATGGGTCCTCGGTGGGCTTTTTGGTAGGTCTAGAGGGTTGAGACAGGAGGGATCCACTATCTTAGTTTCTGCTCATTATGTGGTCTCGGAGGTTTTGAGTAGGATGATCAAAAAGGCTGAGAGTGGGTACATCGTTTTAACATGGGAAGGTAGAAGTCTCTCTTTTTCTCATTTACAATTCGCTAGTGGTACTATGAGTTTTTGCAAGGTGGATTCAAGACTATTGGGTTACTTTAGATGTATCCTTAGGTTTTTCAAGGCAGTTTTTGGGTTGAAAATTAACTTGGCAAGAAGTGAAATTTTCCAAGTCGGAGAGGTTAGGGACATCAATAATCTGGCATGGCCGTTGGGTTGTAAATTGGATCCCTTCTGTCTTCCTATCTTGACCTCCCTTTAAGTGAGAAATTTAAATTTAAGGAAATTTGGGACACTGTGATTGAGAAAATTGATAGGAGACTGGATTAGTGGAAAGCTTCCTTCTTGTCGAAAGGTGGTAGGCTGATCTTGATTAAGAGCTCCCCGGTTAGCATCCTTAATTATTATTTTTTTCGATAAATAGCTAGCGTCCTTAATTATTACCTTTCCCTTTTCATGATCTCAGCCTTGGTGTCCAACAAAATTGAGATGATGTTCAAGAACTTTCTTTGGAATGATAGTGGACTCCCATAGATATCATCTTGTTGGTTGGCTTACGGAAGGAAGAGGGCCTGGGCATTAGAAGGATTAGTAGTCATAATCAAGCTCTTTTAGGTAAATGGCTTTCACGCTTTGGTGTTAAGAGGTATAGTTTGTGGAGAAAATTTGTGGTGGCTAGATATGGCCTCTCGGATTGGGATTCTAGGGAGGTTTGGGGTGGGCATGGTTGTGGGATTTGGAAATCCATTCGTAAGGTTAAGAATGAGTTGTGGAGGTTCATTCGTTTTAGAATAAGGTCGGGTGAGGGATCAAATTTTGGGAGGATCTATGGGTTGGAAATCATCCCCTTCAGGAGGACTTAAGTAGTTTATATCTGTTGGTTATGAATAAGCAATGCTCTGTTGTGGGGGTGGGGGGTGGGTGCCTTAGGTGAGGAGGAACCTGAGTGATTGGGAGATGTGTAATATGATTAAGCAATTGTATTGCTTTGCTGATTTAAAGCCAAGTCCAGGTTTGAGTGATGGGTGTGAGTGGGTTAACAATAAGAGTGGCAAGTCTTCGACTAAGGTCGTTTTGTAGGGGAATGGAAAATTCCAATGTGTCTGTGATCCATTTCAAAGGTATTTGGATTGTAGGCATTCTGTTGAAGATCTCTTTCTTCATTTGGAATTATTATCTGGATAAAGTTCTCACCCTTAATCACTTAATGAGTCGATGTTGGAACTTGGCAAATAGATGTGTTTGTGCATTGGGGAGGAAGAATTGGTGGATCACTTTTTATTCAATGTTTTTTAGCTTGAAAAGTATTGGATTTCTTCCTCTATCATCCCAAAATCTGTTGGACCTTCCCTAACATGTTCAAGGACCTCATTGTGGGTTGGTGGATGAGGGATTTGGTAGGTATTCTCCTCAGTATTTGGTATTTCTGCGTGGGGCCATTTACTGGGGTTAGGGGTGTGCATGGGCTGGGGCTGGGTCTGGGTCTTAGTAGGCTCGGCTTTATATATTATGGGCTCGAGTGTGGAAGAAACTTAGAAATCAATCTTCAAATACGGACCCTTTATTCTATGGGATTCAGGCTGGGCTCAGGCTGGTCCAAGGCACATGAGTATATTATGTTAAACAAGTTTTTTAGGAGAAAAAGTATCCGTATATAGAAGTTAATAAAAAAAAAAAAAAAACTATGTTTCTATAAAGATTTATGCAAAAACTCTTTATATCTATATTATGGGAGTTGGTCCTTGGGCCTTGGGTCAGGTCAGGGTAAGCCTGAGCATATAGCCCGAACTTAAGATTGGGCTTCAATTTAGGCCTAGGACCCTGTCAGGCCTAGTATTGGGCCGGCCCTGTGCACAGCTCTAGCTAGGATATTTGGAAGGAAATGAATAAAAAGAACTTTTGTGGATAAGTACTTGTCTTGTGAGAATCTCTTTGCTAGCATTTATTTGCTTTTGTTTGATTGGGCCACCATCTCTGATGACTTTGATGAGATTGAGTGGTTTTCTTTCTGGAGGGTGATCGTATAGTTGTTGTTTGGTGCTTGTTGTTTTGTTGGTTTTTGTCTTTCACTCCCTGGTGAATGGCTTTTCTTTTGTTGTTTTATCTTTCCTCTTTTCTTTGTTAATAAATTGCTTTTACATCTAACAAAAATTCTGGTTTCCACAATTATTAGTTATTAGATGGTTAGCTGTAATTATTGGCTGCTTGTGATGCATTAGCAAGTTATCATGTAATGCATTGGCTTGTGTCATCTTCCAAAATTAGATATTGTCATTGGAGTTGTCTCATCCTGCGTATGGCCGATCCAATGCGAGTAGCATTCTATATCGTTTGATGGTGCTGAGGGTATTTGTGGCTGACTCCATGTTAACAAAACAAACATTGCTGAAGGCTGAGTCTGTGGCCCAACGGTTCAATGCCCTTGCTTGAAGGTCTACAGTTTTTTAATCTTTGGTTACTTGTAGGGACTTATTTCTGTAGGATGAGTTGGCAATTGAAATTTCTGCCAAATCCTTGTTCAAGCATCTTGGCTCACTGTTTCAAACTTATGCTCTGGCATTCTTGAGAAGTGACCTATTACATCTTCACACATTTGCAGTAAGGAATGGTGAAGGGTTCGTTAGAGCATCTCTTGAAGTGATGTATTGCAATGAGTGTTGGTTGTAGTGACAAGAAGACAATGGTTATCATTCTTTGTTGGACAAGTCCTGGTAAAGAATTTATTCCAAGGAAATTGGATTTTGCCAACATAAAAACTTTGACAAGAGCAAGCATGGAATCAGCAGACACTAAAGGAATTCTGGCATATGTTGGTAGCAGATGAAGTGAAAAATGCAAAATTAGGAGATTGATGATTACAACTGCTACAGTACTCCAGGGAAATACAATAGTAAAGTTTTGAAATAGATTAAGGATTGTGGTAGATAACGATTTGAAGGATAAAGATGTATGTAAGAAAAAAATTGGCAGTTATTTTTAATTATTAAGATTGTTTTTTTAAAGATTTATTGCAAACAATTATTAAGATTGTAGTAGGAAAACTAGAGAAGAGATGATTATGGTAAACATTAAGTGGCGATTGGTTTGTGTTAATTTTTAAGCTCGTCTTAGGAGAATCAGATAAAAGTGGATCAATGTTACTAGTGCAAATGGGTAGGAGAAAGCATCAAGTGACAAGTTTTGTGAGAGTTGGATGGTTCATTTCAGGGGGTCTTTTAATTGAAGGATATTCATTGGAGGCTTTAATGGTCCTGTAACTAAAGATAGTGGAAGATCTGAGCTGGTGAATGGGAAAATGGATTTAGAGAAGGAAGCAAGAGTGGGGACGCAATCCTTGATGTTGTTATGGCACATGATCTTGTAATGGAATATTTGAGCTTTAAATAGAGGAGAACATTTGATGACTTTAATTAAAAAGTGGATTAGATAGGGAGGCTAACTTTCTCTACTTAGGAGTGATCAATATGCAAGGATTGTAAGGTTATCTCATGGGAGATTTAGATGATGCAAAACAAGATATTATTTATCGATGGGTGCTCGAAAGATGGGAAAGTAGTGAAAATAATAGGTGCCCAATAAAGGTGGTGGAGTCAAAAGGAGAGAAAAAGACAGATCAGATGATAAAAGAAACATAAATTTCAGATGAGGTGGAGCAAGATGAATGGTTGCTTTAAGAGGTGAATTTCACTATACTTAGTGGATACGGCCCTTTCATATAAGGAAACTTAGTGGTGTAGTGGTGAGGTTCAAAATGTTCTCAGTGCAGTAAAGGTCGGAAGGCTTGTCAAGGGACTTGAAAAAAGAAGAAAAGTAGGAAGCAAGAAAGTAGAGGTCAAATGTAAGGCTGTATTCATGAAAAAAAAGGTTATAACGAAAAAACCATACAGATTTTGACAATATCAGGTGAGTGTTTTTTTTTTTTTTTTTTTTTATATGCAAAACCAGGTGAGAATGTTTACAAATTTGTGATAGTGACTTTTAACTCATAATGAGTGGAGTCTTCTTATACCATGAAATATTGTAGGAGCATCAAGGTTTGGCATTTCAATTTTTCAGGAAGAAGTAATTTTGTCTAATTTGAATATAGGCCCCCCCACCCCCACCCCCAAAAAAAAAAGAAAAAAAAGAAATAGAGGGCTTAGATTTAATAAAAGAAATCCAATGGTTACGATTTGCTATGTGATTGGGATAGAATTATTGTCTTTTAATATAAATTCATGTCTCATTAACACCAAAATGATTCTTGTAATGTAGTTTACTGAGGTAGTTTTTGCAACGAAATTGAACTGGTTTTTTTAATATAGTAATTACAGTTTAGCATAGAGAATTGATCACACTAACACCT